>QGMI01000119.1:0-62641 GCA_007821535.1 Lachnellula occidentalis | reverse complement strand
CAATACTATACGGAACTCTAGACCTAGATAGTAGACTACTATAAGCGTGAAGAAAGTCCTAAAAATTCTACCTATATGAATAAAATATTTACTCTATATATACTAGCTCTTTAATTCGATCCTTAGCTTCCTAAAAACAGTTTACTTATTATTTAAACCTATTAAGTCGATATAAGTTATCTTATCTAATAGTAGTAGTTTAGAGGCTCTATATTATAATTGAAATAGGAGGACAAGTAGAGGAATAGACGCCTAGTAGGAGGATATAATAGTCAAATACTTTATAAGGTAGTAATCGTTCTCCTAATAAGTACTACTACTAATAGGAACTATTATAGCAGGTAATAGAGTAGAAATGGTAAACTCGGAGGATTAATTACACTTTAATATATTCTAGCTAGTAAGATTAGCATTATAATATTAAAGGATTAAGAAGGATAGTACTATCTTGCCCTTCTTATATTAAACTACCTTCTTTATTTCTTCTTTCTTAGTTCGAACTATATTCTTATAAGACCTCTTTATAATAGGTATTATATATATATTAACTAAAGGATAAAGTAGTAGGTTAGATAATACAATTATATCCCTAACTATCTCTTATATAGATAAGTCTTTATATATCGCAGTTATGTCTCTATTATAGTCATTAATATAATTTATAGCTAATAATATCTATTCTATATAAGGTCGAGTAAAGGAGATTAATAAAGGAAAGGTCAAGATAATATATATAATAGCATATATATTATTATAGGAGTAACTAAGGCTAGTATCTACTATGAACTAGTATATAGATATAATGCCTCGTAGTATAAGAAAGACTATAGATTTTAGGCGCCTTAAAATAATAAGGGCTTAGATAAAGGCAGGGAGTAGAGTAGGATATATTATTATTAGTATCTTAGCAAGGATCGAATAGACGTATTCGCGAGTATATTAATCTTAGATTAGGGATATTAGGAGTAGGAGATAGAGATTTTAAATAAGGTCTAGAAACTTGATCTATTACTAGTTAGCTATAAATATAAATTGAGCTAGATAGGATGCTCTTTATACCTTAGCAAATAATATAAGATAGAAATACGCTCGATAGGCTTAGGCAAGTATATTAGTTAGCTAGAGCTAGTAGCCTATAGCATTTATAAAGTTGGCATTAGTAAGATAAGATAGTAATAGAGATACTATCCTAGTAAGAGAGTTTAGGTTAGAAGAATATAAAGAGAATATATCTAAATGTAATTAAAAGCTTAGAGGATAGAAATAAATAGCTAGTAGAAATATTCTAGAGAGGAGTAAAGAAATTACTATTAAGTAGAATATAGAAGGAGCGACCTAGTAGGGTAATGAAAATGAAAAGGTAGATTACTTCTAATTAGGCACTATTTAAATGTAAATATAGACTAAAAATACTAGAGTCTATTCTATAGATGTAACCTATAAAGAGATACTAAATATACCTAGTATACTTGATATAATAATCGTTAGAGAATATACTAGACGAGGGGGCATAAGGAGGATCTATATAGATAAACGCGAAATGATAATCTAGAACGCTTATCTATTTAGCGTTTTCGAAACTCTAATCTATTTGTATAGTAATAAAAGTACGTAAGCAAGTCGGATAAGTTTATCTAATATACTTTTAGTAGACTTTATATAAAACGCTTATTTACGATACCTACTCTATATCTAGAATGCCAAATAGATAGTACTAATAATTAATTAGCATTTGAAATCAGTTTTTTTATTATAAGCCTAACCCTCGTATATTACTAAGCCTACGTATAAGGGGCAAGAGTATACGAATATAAAGAAACTATAAGGCGCAAATACCTTATTATTTTTCAAGAATTTTAAAGATAAACATATAGTATAATTAAAGATAAGGAGGAAAGGCTATAACCTAGCTAGGAAGGAAAGTAACTAGGCTAGAAAGATAGAAGAAGATATAGAATATTACCAATTTAGAACCTAAGTAAATATTACTAGTAGTAGGCTAGCTAGATTAGTACTAGACCGGCAAAAAAAAAGGTTTTCTACAAGAAAGCACCTAGAATCTAAGTTGCTATTAATTCTAATATATAGTTTTATACTTAGAAGAGAGAGAGTCTTACTTCTATTCTACTAATTATCCTTAAATTCTATATATCCGTTCCTCTAGTTACCTTCTTCTTCCTATCCTTTATAATAGTTCCTCTCTATATATCTTAAACCTATATATGCTTCTCGTTCAACCTATTAATCTTCTATTCAATAATAGAGTCTTTTGCAAATAATATATAATAGAATGTAATAAGGTTTCTATTCCTTTAATAGCAATATCGACTAAATAACTATAAAACCTACGATAAATAGTACTTAGGCTCTAGTAATATTATTGCTATCACGTTAGCTAAGGTAATCCCGACCCTAATAGTCAATATCATAGCTATAAGGTAGCGGGGCTTATACTAGATACTATCAATTTTATATCTACCTTTCTCCTAGTCTTCTATTACTTGCTCTTTCTCTTTCTCTAATATTACCTAGTTGAGGAAAACAATATTACGCTCTAGTATTCTAAGGATCTTTATTAGATACTAAATCTATAAGCAAGTAAACCTCCAAGCTATTAGATTATTATATACCTAATATAGTAAACGAGAGCTATAGAAGAAGTAACTAGAAAATATCTAGCAAGTAGGCTTTCTATCCTAGTCCTTAATGTCTTTAAACTTCTTAATAAGTCCTTTTATAGCTTCAAGTTTAATAGAATTAGACATTAGTCTTTTAAGGTTATTATAAAAGGGGTCTATTCTATCTTCTATATACTACTTTATAAATTCTTCTTTAGTATCTTTATTAGCTATCTTCAATAGTAGTTTCTTTCTTGCCTTATACTTAAGATACTTTAATAGAGTTAAAGTCAAATCCTCTTTATTATTAAAAGTTATAAAACTAGGAAGGCTAGTAGCTAACCTTCCTTTATACTAGGAATAAAGCTTTCTCTTAATAGGTATATACTTCTTCAAGTTACTATAGTCCTTCTTCTATTCCTACTTCTAGGCTACTTTATTAGCTCGTATCTTCGTATTATAATCCTCTTTTATAGTATTAAGTTAAATAGTGATTTCAAGAGTATACTCGCAAATAATATTCTTATAAAGGTTTAAGAGTATCGAAATGATATAAGAGCTATCTAGTATTCTCGTCTTTTCGGTAGCTTAGATTAGGATATACTCGACTAGTAAAATAAGTTTTAAGAGAATCTTCATACTATTCCTATTATTAGATATATCTCCTTCTAAGCTCTTCTCTTTTAGATACGAGTCCTATTTAGTCTATAAGTATTCAAGCTTTTTTCTATACTAGTCTTTTAAAAACGGGTCTTCTTTCTAATATAATCTCTATATATTCTTTATTAGTCCTATGAAATTATTAGGACCTCTAAGTAAAGGTATTCTAGAGAAGAAGAATAACTTGATATCCTTATTAACTTCTATATAGTATCTATCAATTAGTATATCCTTAGTTCTTAAATAAATCGTATATAGATCCTAGGTTATTTCGATTACTATTATAGTAAGTAATATCTCTAGATTTTCTAGATGAAACTTATCGCGGTTTATAGTAGTAATAAGAATAGTTGGATATTTAAAGGAATTATAAGTTTTTGCATACTTTATAGCTTTACTAGTTTTAGGATAAATTATATCTAGTATAAAGATGCCCTAATGAATCTACTTTATATACTACTTGATAAAATTCGGTTTCTATGATTATAAGATATATATGAACATAACTTGACTATTTTATAGTAAAGTAGTAAGGTCTATACTAATTAGGTAGCCTTCGTTATTATACTTGAAAACAATTAATGCCTTTATATTATCAAGTATAGTTAGTAAGATTCTTATCCTTATACTATAGATTTTGACGACTTCTACCTTATATTTAGCTAGAACCTTATTAGATCCGCGAAATTTAAAGTATGCCTTTGCTTCTTTCATAATAGTACTATTGATTAATCTTTACGAGGTAAGTATACTAGTATAACCAAGATACTCTTACATAAAATAGCTAAGGCTTTTATGAGCATATAGGCAGTCGAACCCGGTCTCGGCAAGCTACTTTATATTATTTAGGCATAATTATTTACTAGTATTAGTTTCTAGGTTAATATACTTGCTTAGGTTCTTGAGAATATTATTAAATATATAGTTAAAGATATACTAGATATACTAAATAGCAAAAAGAATAGTACTCTTACTAATACCTATTAAATAACTAATAATAATAGAGCTAAGAGTACTATATATCTAGTTTAAGTAAAACTATATAATTAAAGCTTATACTAGGAGAAGTTAATAACTAAACTATTTGACTCTAACTAGATATACTAGTAATTAGAGAATTTTATTATAATAGAAAAAGGTATATATAGAATTCTACTTGGCCTTAGAGAGATATTATAGTATCGAGTTCTCCTAGATCTTGAGTATCCTATATTAGTTAGTATATTCCCTATAAGGAGAAAACATATAATAATATATATCTTTTAATTAAAGATTTCTATATTATCTTTATATGCTTAATAGCAAATATCCTAATTATCTTCAGATTCATCTTTCAACTTCTTTACTAGTTTAGGACGATATACCTACTTAAGGGCCTCGTTATTCATCTACTTATAGTATAAGGGCTACTTATTAGTAATTAGAATTCCCTATCAAATAGCTTTCTTCATGATTTCCTAAAGTAGTAGATCTTTATATATAAAGAGCCCTTATATTACTACCTCAAGCATAAATATCTTAGTATTAGATACTAGTTCGGGTTAAGGATTATTAGGTCCGGCCGGATAATAAATATCAGGAACGAGAGTTATAAAGCTTTGAGAAGTTTATAGGTTCTAAGGGTAGGACTTTAGATTATTAGTATTACGGGCTTATTCGTATTAAGGATTATTAGGTCTAGCTAGATGATAAATATCAGGAACGAGAGTTATAGAGCTTCGAGAAGTTTATAGGTTCTAAGGGAAGGACTTTAGATTATTAGTATTATAGGCTTATTCGTATTAAGGATTATTAGGTCCGGCTAGATAATAAATATTAAGAACAGAAGTTATAGAACTTTGAGAAGTTTATAAGTTCTAAGGGAGTAACTTTAGAGATTTAGGCTTAAGTATAGATATAAGTATTCTATTCCTACTAAGGGTAGTAAGAGGTATATATATTTATAACCGAGTCTTAGGTCCTTAAGACTATTTAGTATTTTCCTACTCTAGGATATTATCTTTTAGTAGAAGGAGATTTAATTTTGCTTTCTTTATTACACGAGCTCCTTTTAGATACTTTAAATGCTATAGCTTACGACAAGTATAATATCTCTATAAGTACTCGAAATAGTCTACTTCTAATCGGGGGTACTAAAGAAGGATTATAGAAGGATCTAAAGAAGATGACGAGCAGTTATATATAATACTAAGTGCTAACTTGAAACCTACTACTAACTTGATAATAATAGGCTACGGATCTTAGGATTAAGGCCGATCTATATATAATAGATTAAAGTCTTAAAGATTAACCCTAAATCGGCGTTTGATCTATTCCTCAAATATATTATAAGAAAGGTAGCAAGTAGTAATATTATCATTTAAGAGATAGCTATACTTAGGAGATAGAAGAATTATTAGTCTAAGGTCTTTAGTAAGATCGATAGTTTAATTAATATTACTATTACTATTACGTAGCTTAATATGAATCTTTAGGAGATATAGATCTAGAATACTAGAAAATTCGGAGATTAGTAAAGGTAGATAGTCGTTTTCTTAGTCTTCTAGGTATTAGTATAAGTATAATAGAAGAGTAGATTAACTACTTACTAAAAGAGTATAAAGGTATACCTAGATCAAGAGAAGATAGATTATCTATTATATCTATAAGTATAATTAAGCTCTCTTGCTCTTCAATTATCTCTACTATTTTAGTTAATTAATATTAATAATATATATTAAGAGTATAAATACCTAAAGTAGAGTCGGCTATTACAAAATAAATCGCTTATAAAGAATAGATCTATACTTGGGATAGCTAGTACAATTGCTAATAAAGAGTAGATTAAGGGAATAGTATCGTCATATTAGTAGAGAGATATTATAATTCTTGATAAAACTGAAGGTATTTAAAGCTTACCTCAAGGAGGAATATAATGAGCTCCTTGCTTCAAAGGAGAGCTTAAGCTTGGACCTACCTCATTTTAGTACTACTACTAAAATATCTCTAGTACCTACGATATATTTAGCGATTTACCTGATGCCAAACATATTTAGCAATTTACCTGATACTAAATATCTTTGGCATTCTATCAACTATTTCAACTCCTAACTATAATATCGTAATCATTTCAAGCTCGATAATATAAATAGATCTATTATATTATAATATATTAATACCTTCGTAAGTATCAAGATTAGAAAAAGTAGAGAACTAGCCTAGCTAATATTTGACTTTAATAGGATGAATTTCCGCGATCTCTATAACCTATAAGTTATATCTTCTAGATATATAATAAGTACTAGATCTTATTATCTAGCCTTCTAGTAAAGTACGAGGTAGGTTTCTATTTAACTTGATGATATTTATATATACTCTACTAACTCTATTACTATTCAGTAAAGAAAACTAAAACTTATTAGCTAGCAAACTTGATATCTTAACTAGAGGTAACTACTGATAAGTTAGTATAGTTTTCTAATAATAGAAATTATAGTTTTTCAAGATAGATAAGTTCAAATTGAGAGCCGCAAGATACTTCTATCTAGTTTAAGTTAGAGCTAGTAATAGCGACTACTATAGCAAATATAATACGGCTATCTATAGTATTCAATAATGCCTTAATAGAAAAGGAGCTTAGTAAACGCTTTAGGAAAAGCAAAGAGGATCTAAGTTTTATAATAGAAACTATAAAGGAAGTTAGTAGTATGCTACTTGATTCTAAAGATATTATTAGCCTAGCGTCTAGGGATCACTTTAATACTATAGAGATATAGGTTGAACAAGTACTAGTAGTATATTTCATAAAGGCAATTATCCTTATACTTAAGGTAAAGAGTCATTCGAATTCGAAAAGTATTAGATACAAGCAAAGAGTTAATAATACTAACTATTATAAAAGTAATAAGAATACTTCTATAGTAGCCTCTACTAAGAGTAAATAGACTATAAGTATAACTATAAGTCGATCTTCCTTAAAGGGAAGTCTAGTAAAGAAATAGAAGCTTGATATAAATAGTAGTATAAGGATTATATAAGCTTAAGGAATAAAACTACTAAGTCAACTATAAGTGAAGGCAAGGAGGCTAATATATAGAATACTATAGATTATATTAGATATAGCCCTTTATGACTCAACCTCTAATATCCCTAACTATATTAGTATTTCTATCCCTACTATATTATCTAAAGATCATTATATACTACTAGGAGATACGAGCAGACTATTTACTCTTTAAGATATTGAAATTAATTATATTAGAAATCTATAAGAAATATGATCTTATAAAGGGAAAGGTAGTAGAACCTAGCTACTAGCTTATTTAGGCGAGAATACTACTAAAGTCTACTCTTCCGATTGAAATACAAGTAGATTTTATAGATATAATAACTAATATAGAGTTATTAGTATAGGAAAATCATGAAGAAGATACTAACTATTTGATTTACTAGATAATAGAGCGCGGGGAAAGCTAGGAGGATATAGTAGATAAAGAAGACGAGGATAATAATAGGATATATTAAAGGGATAATAGATCTTAAGATTAGTAAAGAGGAGTTTCGGGTTAAAGATCTATATATAAGTTTATGCCTTAGAGGATATAGTATATAGTCAAGATAATCTTACTATAGGGTTTAACTCTAAGAGTAGATTAATCTTACTTGATTTCAAATTCGTTACTATAATTATTGCCTAGTAGATACCCTCTAAGATTCCTCTTGACGCTAAATCTAGATACTAATACTTGACCCTTCCTTTAGTTAATTTTTTAGATATCTAATTGAATACTAATTTTAGGTATACTCTTTAAGATTCTCTAAAATAATAAAATCTTAATACCTATTACTAACCTAAATACTAATAATAGGCTTGTTCCTAGAGATTCCCTATAATACCAAATCTAGATACTAATTCTTGACCCTTCCTTAGTTAATTTTTTAGATACTAATTGAATATTAATTTTAGGTATACTCTTAGAGATTCTCTAAAATAATAAAATCTTGATACCTATTACTAACCTAAATGCTAATACTAAGCCTGCTCTTATAGATTCCCTATAATACTAAATATAGATACCTATTCTATACTCTCTCTTGATTATATTCTAAACTCTTAAGCTTGCTATAAAGTTTACAATAATCTCTTAGTAAGGTACGCTTATAATAAAGTATATATTTAGATTAAACTCTTTTAAAATATGACTGACCTTGAGAGTATAAGTATTAAAGTTAAAGTAGTTAAAGTAGCTAAAGAGGTCGGTAAGTAAAGCATTAGGAGCTAGTAAATCAAAAGCAGTTATAAGAATTAAGAGGGTTTAGAGACTTTAGTAAATCGAGGTCGAGGTTAATAGAACGAAGTATAAAATAGCAAGTTTATAGTAAATAGTAGCAATTTATTCTAATATAGTTGAAGATAAGAATAAAGCTATAAAGTTTTTATAGGAAATATCTACTACCTAGCAATATCGTTTAGAAGCGAAAAAACATATTTATAGTTATTATATCCTCTACTTGTAATACCAAATAGAAATGTCCTTCATTCTGAATATATACTAAAAAATAGTCTATCTACTATCTCTCCCTGACTATTTCTATTACTAACTCCTAGAAACTTATTCTATAATAGGAGATAGAATTATTAAAGACTTATATGATATATATATAATACTAATAGTATAAGTAGCTTTCAGATAGGTTCATAATGTATCTTCTATATTAAACGTGATATTCTTCAATTTATTGTAATCTAAATGCCTATATAGCATTAAGTAAAAATCCTTAAAGTAGTATTTTCCTATATATTTAGAGTACTATCTCAAGGTTAGGTATATTATCTTATTATAATAAGAAGATATATAGGATTATAGGACCTAAGAGTGTTCAAGGAGGTAGGTTTCGAGGTAGGAGGTATAGTAGAATGTTTTAGAATATAGGTCGCAAATGATTTCTAGTACTATGTTTATAGATATATAAATAGGGTTTTCGTTATCAATAGATAGGATCATCAAAGACTTGTATGATATGTATATAATACTAATAGTATGAGCAGCTTTCAGATAGGTTCATAATATGTCTTCTATATCAAATATGATATTCTTTAATTTGTTATAATCTAAATACCTATATAGCATTAAGTAAAAATCCTTAAAGTAGTATTTTACTATATGTTTAGAGTACTATTTCAAGGTTAAGTATATTATCTTATTATAATAAGAAGATATATAGGATTATAGGACCTAAGAGTGTTCAAAGAGATAGGTTTTAAGTATAGAGATATAGTAGAATTTTTCGGAACATATATCGTAGATATATTATAATACCTACGTGCTTATAGACGTATATATAGGGTTTTCGTCAAGATGTCGGCAGAAATCAGGTATTCTATCGGTTGTGAATTGATATAGTAGCATATTATATAAATATTTCGATATATCTAAAGACGGAGCTATAAGAGCATTAATACTCGAATTGATAATAGAGGTAGACGTTAGATCTTTAGGCTCTTTGATAGTATTACGTAGTAGGAGAATAATAAAGTAGACGAATTCTTCTATAATTATTATATTCTTTAATAGGACTAGAACTATAGTAATATTAGCGAATACGTCAAGGTTGTCCTTATCTATTATAATAAAGGTAGAGTCCGGCTCGTCTATGGCTAATAGTATACTATCATTATTATCTTAAGGTTTAATATAGAGACTAATAACTAGAAAGGCAGAAGGGAAAGAAGACTCGAATATATTTAAATTGTATAGAGAGGCAACTAGAGTAAGGCTAGGATACTTGTAGTTAGATTCATGATTATTTAGTATAATAAAGGACGGGTTGATTATTATATCATCAAATATAGCCTAGTCGTAAGAGGGTAACTCCAAGTTGGCATTTAAAAATGCTGAATAGGAAAACTCCGAAGATAGATAATTAGAACTAATAAACTCTAGGAATGCTTTATTAAAGGATAGGTACAAACGAGCATTTTTATTATTAAGTCCCTTAGCCTTCTACTTCTATAGAATTAGGGTATTTTAGTCTAGCTGAACTAAGGCTAAAATACTTAGTTAGTAGATATTCTACTAAATGTAAAAGGATAGAAAAAGAGAAACTTATCTATCTATATAGAAATAGATATTTTATATTCTACTTAGGCTAATTCGTTTTCGAAGTTACTAAGTATAGTAGATATTAAATGTCTTTATACATTCTTAAATACTTTCTTAGAAAGTAGTAGCTTAGAATCCTTTATAAGAGCTTCTTTTCTAACCTCCTCCTCTAATATTTTAGACCGAGTAGTAGAGACCTAAGGGGCGAAATTCACTTAGGGCTTAACTCCTAAGTTACTACTAAAGTCTATAGCTAGTATTATAAGATATATAGAGATTATCAAACTTTTAATAATAGCGGTCTCTTTTGCGCTAGTTATAGCTTGATATCTCAATCTTCGACGTATATTATAGAGATCCAGTTTAGAGAAAGGTAGCTTTAGTCCTTTAGAGAGATACTCCTCTTCAAGTTGAGTAGTAGGAATTTAAGTATAACGTTTCCTAAGTAGCTTAATCTTAACCTATCCTTTAATCTTTAGGACCTCTATTACTAATACTAGTAGGAGAGTAATAGTTCTAGTAACTATAGACTATCTTAATACTAAAGATATTATTAGAGAGACTATATATCTAACTAGGGAGATAATCAAATAGAATATATACCTTAGTTAATACTTTATAAAGTTAGAAAGGATTCGTTTTGAGATTCTTATATTTATTTATAGGACCGAGATTTTGAAAGCTACTTCTAGGCATTTTCTAGATTATTAAGACTAAAAGGCTCTTCCTTGCCTATTAACTAAGCTTAATCTTCTTTCTCTACTTTTATAATCTTTAGTTTCGACTAGTTGAATATCTAGAGTTAGGCTTCTATGATCTCTATAGGCTACTTCTCAAGATTAGAAGAAGGTTAAGGATTGCTAGATACTATAGTAATATAGATAGACAAAAGGCTTATAGGGTCCTCTATTTCAGTAGTAGATACTAATCTTGGACTAAATATATCTATGAGACTATTGCCTATATAGTAGTCAGTTATACTAGTATCTAAAGATAATATTTTATAGCCCCTAGCCTAGGTAGTATCTAATCCTACTATTCGAGTTATAGTCTCTAATACTCTAGTAGAGTCATGAAAGCTACTACGTTTAATATTATATAAAGTTAAGTATATAATAATATTCATAGTCGTTACTATTAGATCAATAGACTTTTAGAGTTAGTATAGTACTACTAGGTAGTTAGGATCCCTAATTCTCTATAAACGGAAGAATATAGAGAAAATAGGGCGATTCTAGAATTCCTTTTTAATTATAAATATATATACTTTAAGGATATCTTCTAAAGAAGAGTTATCATTTACTTTAAAGTATCTATTACGAATCCTAATAGCAAGAAGTATTAAAACAGGATTAATAATAAAATCTATAATATTAGTTAGAGTATTAAGTCGTACTTATCTATATTCTCTAAAAGATATTAGTTAATAATTTGATATATAAAGGGGTATGAGTTTATATATAGATATTAGTAGACTAGTAGATAGATCAAAAGTCATTATACCCTTCTTATTATATAGAGTTATAATATATATTAGAGAAGATAGACACTTAGGTAGTTTATCTTAAAGAAGAAATTCGAGATTACCTTATAAGAGGTATCAATTGATAGTCTTCCTAAGACCGAGGAGTATACTACTAATACGATATATAGTAGTAGAATATATAGCTAACATCGTGATATAAAGGATAGCTATATCCTAAGGAGTTGAAACAAGCGTGATATATATTAGTAGAGATATAATAAGCTTATACTAGAAAGACTTAATAAGGAGCCATATAGTCTAGGAGCCTGCCTAGCGATAGATCTTTTTAGGAAGCTATATGATTATACTATTAGTTTTAAGTATAGAGAGGTATTTACATATCCTCGACTTATTATAAGGAGTAACTTCCTAACTTTTATGCTTGAATACTATAGTAGTTAATATGATCTAAATAGCTTTTTCTAGAATTGTTCTACTAATATAGGGTATGATATCTTATTAAATATATTAGCCAAGCTTATCGATCTCAAATACATATAGCTAAATGCTTTATAAAGTAGACGTTCGAATAAATGCTTTAAGGTCCTTATAGATAGGGATATAGAGAGAACTGAAATAGGTTAGTCAAAAGGAGTATTAGGATTATTATTAAGTACTTATTTATACTATAGAACTTCGCGACGAAAATCCTCAAATCGCTCTATCTATAGTTCCTAGGACTTTTAGGTCCTTTCTAAACTACTAGTCTACTATAAGTTATCAAGTATATCCTTGATTATTATATAGTTTTCAACTACGTGCTTCCTAATAGCGATTATTAAAGCGCGAGGTTTACTAATTTGTAAGCTATTAAACGATTGTATTATAGCTTATATATAAGTAAATAGTCGGGTTTCAGAAAAGGCAGGTCCCTAAATACGATTAGAGACTATAAGTTTAAATAAACAAGGTGAATTATACTAAGAGCAAGAGGTGAATTTGAATAAGAGAAGAGGTATAAATATAAATATATCTAGTAGCTTACTTAAGTATCTAAGGGGAGTATAGTCGTTTATTATAAATAAGAGATCAACTAGTAAAGAGTAGTTATAAGTTGAGGAAAGAGAAAGGGAAATAAGAAGTATAGGCAAGAGAGAGTATATAGGTAAGCGAGTTAAAAGCAAGTTAATAAAAGGGGAAGGCATAAGAAGATATATAATGTCATATATAAGAAGGGCGACCCTAGTATATAGAACTCTAAACCTAGATAGTAGACTACTATAAGCGCGAAGAGAGTCCTAAAAAGTCTACTTATATGAAAAGAGTACCTAATCTACAAGTACTACCTCTCTAGTTTAAATCCTAGCCTTTTAAAAACAGTTTACTTATTATCTAATCCTATCAAGTTAATATAGGTTATCTTATCTAATAGTAGTAGCTTGGAAGCTATTGATCTATATTATAATTGAAATAGGAGAGCAGGTATAAGAATAGACGCCTAGTAGGAACTACTACTAATAGGAACTATTATAGTAGGTAATAGAATGGAAATAGTAAACTTAAAGGATAAATAGCGCTTTAATATATTCTAACTAATATTTAGTATTATAGTATTAAAGGGTTAGGAGGAAAAGTACCTTTTCAACCTTCTTGTATTGAACTACCTTCTTTATATCCTCCTTTTCGTTTTAAACTATATTCCTACGAGGCCTCTCTATAATAGGTATTATAAGTATAATATTCAAAGAATGAGGTAGTAGGTCAGAGAATATAACTATACCTCTAACTATCTCTTATATAGATAATTCTTTATATATTATAGATACGTCCTGATTATAGTTATTAGTATAATTCATAGCTAATAATACCTATTCTATATAAGGTCGAGTAGAGGAGATTAGTAAAAGAAATATTAAGATAATATATATAACTACGTAGATATTATAGTAAGAGGAACTAAAGCTAATATAAATCTAATGTCTACTATAAATTGATATATGAAGGTAATACCGTATAGTATAAAAAGGACTGTAGATCAAAGGCGCCTCGATATAGTAATAGTAAGGATAAGGCCGGAATATACTCTAGATACAGACCTATAGGTATCTCTAGGATCGGCAGGTAGGTTAATCCTAGACTAGAGAATTCAAGAATCGGAGATAGAGATTCTTAATAACTTTAAGGAACTTAATATATTACCGATTAGCTAGAAATATAAATTAAGCTAGATAGGATACGCTTTATACTTAGGCAAATAAGATAAGTAGGAAATAATCTTGATAAGCTTACGCTATATAGTAATTATTAAGATAGTATTAGTATGATAAGGAGGTAATAGAGATACTATACTACTAAAAGAGTCCTTATTTAGAATACCTTAAGAGAATATATCTTATTTTAATTAAAAGCTTAGAGAATAGAAATCAATAGCTAGTAGAAAAGTACTAGAAGGGAGTAAAGAAATTGGTTATTATGGCAAATCTAACTATAGGCTAGCGTGGGTTCTTAGCTATAATAGGGCTAATAGTAGCCAAGATGTACGGGGTATAGTAGGAGCTATAAGCGAAACGATAATCTAGAACGCTTATCTATTTAGCATTTTCAAAACTCTAATCTATTCGTATAGTAATAAAATTACGTAAGTAAGTCAGATAAGTTTATCTATTATACTTTAGGTATACTTTACGCGAAATGCTTATCTACGACGCTTACTCTATATCTAGATCGCTAAATAGATAGTACTAGTAGTTAATTAGTATTTGAAATCAGTCTTTTATCATAAGCTCAACCTTCTTGTATTACTAAGCTAAGATTAAGATATCTTGACTTAGCTATATATTAAGAGTAGAATATATTTATATTTAATATTTAAAATGTAGTATATACCATTTTCTGATATCTTTGCTTCTTTTTTAGGAGATCCTACTTGTTATTCTTCTTACTATAGTCTTATGGATTTTATACCTAGAGGTATATATACTTGATAAATCTTATTAGAAATAATAACTAAAGTATTAAAGTTAGGCTAGAGAACCTACGAGGTATTTGCTACTAAAGGTCTACTTTCTATATAATAATAAGACAAGTTAGAATGCTATAAGATAGACTATAAATTCCCTCCTGAATTAGAAGTAGGGGGTATTATTTTAAATGACATTTCAAGTAACTAAACGGCTATACTTAATAGTAAAAGACTCCTTAATAGTAATATCGAAATATTATTTAGTCAATTTAGAAATATAACCTTTTATACCTACTATAAATATTAGCCCTTAGGTCATATAAGGTAGTTATCATCAGGTAATAATAAAAAAGGTATACTTTTTTATCCGTTTCTACTTTCTGCTCTAGTATGAATATATAGAGGGCTAAGTCCTAAAAAGCTTCTTGAGTTTAGCGATAAGTACTTATAATTGTAAATCTGAAGGATCTATAATTAGGACTTGTAGTATATATATACTTAGTAAATCGTATTAGGAATAATAACTAATATCATATACCCTCTAGGAGGCATTAGAGTTAGGCTAGAGAACCCGCGAGGCATTTACTACTAAAGGTCTACTTTCTATATAATAATCAAATAAGTTAGAATGCTATAAGATAGACTATAAATTCCCTCTTAAGTCGAAAGTAGGATATATTATTTCAAATAATATTTCAAATAACTAAACGGCTATACTTGATAGTAGAAAACTCCTTAATAGTAATATCAAAATTAATAGTAAATATCATTTAGTCAATTTAGAGATATAACCTTTTATACCTACTATAAATATTAGCCCTTAGGTTATATAAGGTAGTTATCATTAGGTAATAATAAAAAAGGTATACTTTTATCCATTTCTACTTTCTACTCTAGTATAAATATATAAAGGGCTGACCTAAAAAGCTTCTTAAGTTTAGCAATAAGTACTTATAATTGTAAATCTAAAGGATCTATAATTAGGACTTATAGCAAATAAATACAAAAGGAGGGACATATTATAAAACCTATAAAGATAAAGTATAAGACGTATAGAAAAATAGATAAAAAGGCTATTATCTAGTTAATAAAGAAAGTAACTAGACTAGAAAGATAGAAGAAGACGTTTAGAATTACTAATCTAGAACCCAAGTAAAGATTACTAGGAGTAAGCTAGCTAGATTAGTACCAGATCGAGAAAAAAAAGGTTTTATACTATAAGAGGAAATATAGAATCCTGTTCTCTATTTAATATATAGTTTTATGCTCAAGAGAGAGAGAGTCTTACTTCTATTCTATAAGTAATCTTCAAACTTTATATATCCTTTCCTCTAGTTATATTTTTCTTCCTATCCTTTCTATTCTTTCTAATCTTGTCTCTCTAGACATCCTATACTTTCTACTTATATTAGCTTTACGTTAATTCCCTTGATCTTCTATTCAATAATAGCGTCCTTTATAAATAACATAAAGTAAAAAGTAACGAGATTCCTATTCTCTTAATAGTAATATCAACTAAACAACTATAAAACCTAAGATAAACGATACTTAGGCTCTAGTAATATTATTGCTATTATATTAGCTAATATAATCCCAACCCTAATAGTTAGTATTATTACTATAAGGTAGTAGGACTTATACTAGATACTATTAATTTTATATCTACCCTCCTTCTAGTTATCTATTACTTTCTCCTTCTCCTTCTCCTTCTCCGAGATTACCTAGTAGAGGAAGATAATATTATGCTCTAGTATTCTAAGTGTCTTTGTCAGGTACTAAATCTATAAGCAAGTAAACCTCCAAGCTATTAGATTATTATATACCTAATATATTAAACTATAGAAAAAGTAGCCGGAGAACCTATAGTAAGAGGGCTTTCTAACCTAATTATTAATATCCTTAAACTTCTTAATAAGTCCTTTTATAATATCGAGTTTAGTAGAATTAGATATCAGTCTACTAATACTATTATAAAAAAGGTAAGTTCTATCTTCTATATACTACCTTATGAATTCCTATTTAGTATCTTTACTAGTTATCTGTAATAGCAATTTCTTTCCTACCTTATACTTAATATACTCTAATAGAGTTAGAGTTGAATCCTCTTTATTATTAAAAGTAATAAAACTAGGAAAGTTAGTAGAAATCTTTCTTTATACTAGGTAGGTTATTTTCTCTCAGTTAGTATGAATTTTATCATACTTCCGTTATAGGTAGCCTTCTAACATTTACCTAGTCTACTTCCTTAGCTCGTATCTTTGTATTATAGCTATCCTTTATTATATTAAGTTATATAGTAATTTCGGGGATATACTCGTAGGTAATATCCTTACGGAGGTTAAGGGGTATAGATACTACACGAGAGCTATCTAGTATTCTCGTCTTTTCGGTAGCTCGGATTAGTATATACTCGATTAATAGAACAAGTTTCAAGAAAATCCTTATACTATCCCTATCTTTAGATACGTCTCCTTCTGAGCTCTTCCCTTTCAAAAACGAATATAAATCCTATGTAGTCTATAAGTTATCGAGCTCTTTGCTATACTAGTCTTTCAAAAAAGGGTCTTCTTCCTAATATAGTCTCTTTATGTTTACTATTAGTCCCGCGAGATTATTAAGACCTCTAAGCAAAGGTATTCTAGAGATAAATAATAACTTAATATCCTTATTAACTAGCAAATAAACTTTATTAATTAGCACTTCATCAGTTCTTAAATAAATCGCATATAGATCCTTAGTCATTTTAATTACTATTATAGTAGCTAAGGTCTCTAGGTTTTCTAGATAGAACTTATTACAGTCTATAGTAGTAATAAGAACAATTAGATTAGTAAAGTACTAGGGTATTTTTCTATGCTTTTTGACTTTCCTAGTTTTAATATTAAATGTATCTAGTATAAAGATGTCTTAATAAAGTGTCTTCATAAACTAATTAATGAAATTCGACTCTTATGATTATAGTATACATATAAATATAACTTGACTATTCTATAGGGAAGTAGTAAGGTCTGCTCCAATTAGGTAGCCTACGTTATTATACTCTAAATCAACTAATGCCTTTATTATTATCAAGTGCATTTAGTGAGATTCTACCCTTACTATAGATTTTAACGACTTCTACCTTATACTTAGATGGAACCATGATAGCCCTAGGAAATTTAAAGTATGCCTTCATCCTAATATATAATTTCCATGTAGGCACTCCTCGGTATTTGCGTCCTGTAGGCCTTCAGTAGCTAGCTCCTTTGGCCCTTCGGCACTCGCTGCGCTCGCTAGCCTACGGGAAAGGCGCTAACCACTTCCGGACTACAGGACGCAAATACCTCATCGTTTAGTGCGGGCGCGGGCGCGGGTGCGGGCTGGTCAACGGGCCGCAGTGGCATCTCGTTGGGAGCGATTGTCCATGTGTATGCGCAAAGCAAAAACCAAAATCGAGTCGTTGTGTTGAAGTTTGTCTGTTGCACATAAGTAAGTACAAAGTTCGAGTACTGTAGGGGAAAGTGTCAGCATGCGGAGTTTCCGGAACCTTGTCCTTTTACAGTAGCGTTGCCGAGCTGCGGGGTCGGGGTCTTTGGCGACGAGGGGTAATTAAGGGAAACGACGGGCATTGTTATTCAGGGGTATCATGGTGTTTGTTGGTTTTTAGTAGCTACTACTCTATTACTACTGTAGTACTCTGTACAGAGAATTAATCCACACGCTATTGCAGGAGACCTGCTGCAAGAGCTTCGAGATCCTCCAATGTCTCGGGCTCATCTTCTGCTTCAATGAGTCGTCTCTTCTTCTTCGGTGCCTCTCTTTCTTGGTCCGAATCATCCTCAAACCACTTCTTCGGTCTTTTTACCACCGGAGCTTCATCCTCGCCATCCAATGGTAAGGAGGCAAGCAGAGCCAATGGATCTTCGCCGTCACCCGCCAATTCTGGAGCTCCTTCACCATCAATACCGGCCTTCTCGTCTGCTTCTCGTAATCTCTTCTTCTCGCGCTTCTCTCTTTTCTTCGTCTTTGCCAGCTGCTTATCGTCAAGATCTGCCTCTTGAACTCTCGCAGTCTCCGCCTCCAAGAACTTGGCTCTCTGAACCTCGACTGTTCCTCTCCGAGCGAAATCGTCCTCATCTTCCAACTCGTACATTTGATGCGCCACGCCATCTTCATCAAATACCACTTTCTGTCCCTTCTCCTTGAGCTTGAGTAGCTTCTTCTTGGACTTAAGTAACTTTTCTCGTCGCTTCGAGTCTACCACGATTGGCTCCCTGCCAATACCCTCTATAACCTTTGCCACAGGTCCAGAAGCTGCTTCTTCATCGTCTGAGCTACCGTCATCCATGGGCACAACTCTTTTCACCGACATGAAATCGTTATCCTCATCAGCATCGACCAAGCCGTCATCCGGCCGTTCGGGCTCGTCCTCGGCAATCAACTTGGAGTAATGACCCGAAAGCACATCTTGATTGCGGCGCTCAAACATTCGATCGTATTTCGTCCGTACCTCGCCCTTCTTCGACTTCTTGCTTCCAGCTTCGATATCGCTATCTTCGTCGCTGGACAATAATGCTCGTGGGGTGTTTTTGATCTTTTTCGAATCGTCTCCTTTCTGAAACTTGATCTTTGGCGCACCGGGAAGACCCATACTTGACGCATAACCTTCCAAATCGTAATCATTGATCTTGAATATTTCTTTGTCCTTTTGAACATAGATCGATCGTGCATAACTGACAAATGCTTTCTGGCCCAAGTATTTTAATTCGGGATCCTGAAAACACATATTTTGCAGCTGGGCTTTGATACTCTGTTGTTTCTTCGACCTGGGCTTGGTCATTTGAATTGGAACTTTCTTCTGCTCCAATCTCTTCACCATGCCTTCTTCTTCACTGGGGTCCAGGAATAAGACTGCTTTCCCAGCTCGCTCATACCGCGCGGTGCGGCCAACTCGATGGATATATGTGTCTGCGTCTTCCGGACAATCCAGTTGAATGACCCAATCAACGGCGGGGAAATCGAGACCTCTCGCAACAACATCCGTAGCAAAGATACAAGAATTCTTCGAAGACGAAAATTTCGACGTGATATCCAGTCTCGCTGCTTGCTTCTGTCGACCATGAAGATGCATAAGAGGGATTCCCGGCTGTAAATGTCGAAAACTCTCATAGACAAATCGCACCTGCTTCCCCGACGACAAAAACACAATGATCTTCGCCTTCAAATTCGTCCTTATAAAGCTGAACAGTGTATCCAGCTTGTCTGCAAGCGGCGTGACAACATAATACTGCTGCAACGTCGTCGGAGTAGCGCTGGCCGCAGTTTCGTGAACAGCAACATATTCCGGATCCCTCAGACTTAACCGCGCCAAATCCGACACCTTTTTCGTCTGCGTAGCACTGAATAGCATCGTCTGTCTCTGTTTCGGCAAATGTTCCACGATAGCATCGACTGCTTTGCTAAATCCCATATCCATAATCCGGTCCGCTTCATCCATCACCAGCATCTGCAAGTTATCGATCTCGAATGCAGCAGTCTGGTCCATATGCTGCAGCATTCGTCCCGGTGTACAAACAAGGATATTCATTCTCCCTAACCGTTCCTGCTCCTCTTGGAGACTCCTTCCGCCTATAACAAGGCCCGCAGAAAAAGTATGAAACCGTCCGATTTTCCGTAGGACTTCGAAGATCTGGATTGCGAGTTCGCGAGTTGGTGATATAATCAAAGCTCCCAGCCCGTCTAACTCTGTCCATTTCTGCCTATACAGATTTTCCAGCACCGGTACTAAGAAGGCAAGTGTTTTCCCGCTTCCTGTCTTTGCTGCCCCGAGGATGTCCTTTCCTTTCAGCGCAAGGGGTATAGATTTCGATTGGATGTCTGTGAGGTTTTTAAAATGCGATGCTTCGAGGCCCTTGGATGTGGGTTCGGACAGGGGAAGGTCGGAGAAGGTTTTTGTTTCTGCTTTCGGGTCCTGTGTTCGTTAGAGGGAGTGATTTGAAGTGGTGGATGTCCAACTTACCAGCTCTTCGACTGCTTTTTGAAGCTTGGTGTGGTCTTCGACGTCGCGTTTTCTTTTCAGGGAGCGGACGTCGTTTTTACCACCTCTTCCGGAGGGTTTGGACTTTCGTCCAACTGCTGGAGGAGCCATGCTGTGGAATACTGAGGTTGATTCTGTAAAAGATTTGAGGATGGCAGAATTATTTTTCAGAATTACCAGGATCTCCCCGAAAATTATCCACTAGCGCCTGAATATCCACCCCCGCCTTGCTCTCTCTCGGCCCGCGAGAGACAAAAAAAGGAGCACTGATTTATAACGTGGCAGGATAATGAGTGCCGCTGTCCAATACGAGGCCATTTCGCTGGATTCTGTTCAATTTATGTCTTTAAAAATGCCAAAATGTTTATGTACTTTGTTGAAGTGGAATAACTTGGTTTTACTAAGAGTTGGGATCGATATTTTACACTTTAGGATCCGCTGCCCCCAGTTTACACCACCACTTCTGGACTACCCCTTCTCTCCTTGCCTTTAAGCATAATCCTTCCCCCAGTCCAAAGAAATGCTATCACAGCAGCCACAGCACTCAATATCCCCAAAGACCACCCCATCGTTCCCCAGTCATAGTTTTGCACTATGAAACCCGCCCATAAAGGTCCAACCAGTGACCCGCCTGCATAAGCAAAGTTGAACAATCCGAATCCTTGAGCAGCAGCTCCTCTCTTCCCAAAACCTCCCGGCCTCCTCTTCTCTTCCAAAGCCACCGTGTGATCAATTTCCGCCATGACCGCTGGGAAGACCATTGTCAGGAATAGACCAAGCAGTGCCAAAAGAGCACACAACAGCACCTTTTGCCCAATAGAATCATAAGTAACGAACCGCAGGAGAATCCAGCAGGGTACTGCTCCAAGATATCCAATCGTGGTCGGTGCTCTGGTGCCGTATTTATCGGAGAAGAAACCAAACACAGGCCCCAGGAGTGCGGGAATAACGAGGGAAAGGAAAATTAGACCTGCGCCATTTGAATTCCAATGAAACGTTTCTTTGACGTAGAGAGGAAGTGTAGTGTCGAACGAAGACAGGAATATGGATGCGGTTAAGGTTCCGAACATAGCAGCTAGGAGACGAGGAATCCGTAGTAATGTAATCAACGGGGGAAGGCGTTGCACCCATTTAGGGGTCGTGGCAGCCTTCTCTGATTCGGTAACAATATCCGTCGCGGGCACAGGTTGAATTTCGTCGTCTTGGTTAGGAGCAGAGTTGGAATCATTCGAGGCCTCATCTGGGCTATCCCATTGCCGGGCTACCGATTTCTCAATCATACTTAGCCGCAAAACAATATCAATACCGATAATAATGAAGCCCATAGCAAAAACAACGTAATATCCAGCATGAGCGTAGACGACGCCACCCAAAAGAGGCCCTAGAAGTGATCCGAGACTTGTAGCGGCCGCAACGTAGCCCATTGCTTGACCAATGTCTTCTTTTGCAATGGTATCCGACAAGAGGGCAAGGCCGACGGTCCATACTACGGCTGCCGAGAGCCCTTGGAAGAATCTTCCTGTTACTAGAACGGCAAGGGAATTCCCAGCTGTAAGCATTGCTGTAGATCCGCCAAGAGCGAGCAGGCCCAGGAGGAGGGGCATTCTCCGGGAACTAGATCTATCTGCGAACCACCCGAAGATTGCTAATGTGGTTGTCAGAATGATAGAAAGTTAAGATGAATGACAGTATCAAGGAGATATAGATGGATGAAACGAGATTGTAGCTTACGACTGCCTATTGCTAATGCCGCTCCATACACACTTAGAAATACTGAAGTCCATTTCTGAACATCTTTCTCTTCGACCCCTGCCCTGACCGTCAAGGCAAAGGGCAACACAGGAACTACCAAAGAATAGAGAAATATATCCTATGTTGTGAGAAAGCATCCATGAAGAGTAAAGGGTGTACCAACAGTGAAGACAGCAATGGCAATAGTAGCAATGATCAAAGCATTAGAGGAACGAAACTTCAGAAAAGGAGGGGCTGCAGCATCTCCGACCCTCTCTCCATAGATGAAGGTATAGAGACCGGCTTTTGTAATCATACTGAGGCAAAAGCACTGTATGTAGAGTACAAAGGATGGAGTCTTTCACTTCACTTGAGCGGGACAATGGATGGCTTTTGAACGCTGACCTGATACCCCGGGGCCCACTTGACGGTGACGCTCTCCATTTTCGGGAAAGTGCTCCCCCCCCCATGCCATAATATTGTGCCGCGGTCGGCATAAAGACTGAAAGAAACTACATTTTGAAGAATTAAGAGAAAAGGTGAATGATTGTTTCCGTCGCTTCTCTCATAGTGATTTGGCCCGACCCTACCTACCTATGCTTCAGCTTCATGCTTCAAGAAATTGCAACCTTCTTTGCAGCTTGCACTGGAAAGCTTTTGATAGAAAGTGTATATAATTCTTTCCCAAGTGAAGCTGGAAAGTCGGTGAGAGCCGGCAGAAATAGACTTCACACTAGCGGCCGCCTTTGCCAAAAAATGTTCCCTTTGAAAATTGCATCGAATCGATAAGCTTCAGCCACTTCGCAGAAGACAATACCACAAGAGTTGGATATTTCCACGATGCCTCATCGCGCATCCTCCCCGGCTGTCTCGGAGAATGAGTTCGATATTACCAAGTCATTATTTAAAGATGATGACGCCGAAGACGACAAATTTACTGCTCCCATTAGCACAGATATAGGAGCGTGGGATGCTGGTGGGATACTTGATTTGGCAGTGGAGAGTGATGGAGAGGGCGATGGAGCTTTTATCGCTGCTCAGCAGGCGGCGTCGAATCGGAAAGCTTCGAATCTGAAGGGCAAGACCGTGAAGAAGGGTGGAGGATTCCAGGCAATGGGTAAGAAGTTCGCTGTGGGGTTGTGGTTAAACTTTACTAACATTGTCCCAAGGTTTAAATTCCCATTTACTCAAGGCGATCAGTCGGAAAGGCTTCTCTGTACCTACACCTATTCAGCGAAAAACAATTCCTCTAGTCCTCGACCATCAAGATGTTGTTGGTATGGCAAGAACTGGTTCCGGAAAGACTGCGGCGTTTGTGATACCAATGATTGAGAAATTGAAGGCGCACAGCGCACGGGTTGGCGCAAGAGCATTGATCATGTCACCTTCTCGAGAACTCGCTCTTCAGACATTGAAGGTCGTCAAGGAATTTGGCAGAGGCACAGATCTCAAATGTGTCCTATTGGTTGGTGGAGATAGTCTGGAGGAACAATTCGGGTTCATGGCCGCAAACCCTGATATTGTCATTGCAACCCCTGGTCGATTCCTACATCTCAAAGTGGAGATGTCTCTGGACCTATCTTCCATGAAATACGTCGTGTTTGACGAGGCCGATCGACTTTTCGAGATGGGATTTGCAGCCCAGTTGACCGAGATTCTGCATGCCTTGCCAATTACAAGGCAAACATTACTATTTTCCGCCACGCTCCCCAAATCTCTCGTCGAGTTTGCTAGAGCTGGTCTGCAAGAACCCAGTCTTGTTCGGCTTGATGCAGAAAGTAAAGTGTCTCCAGATCTTCAAAGCGCATTTTTTAGTATCAAGAGTGCCGAGAAAGAAGGCGCATTACTACATATTCTCAACGATTTGATCAAGATGCCTACTGGTCTACCAGAGGGGGCCAAGAAAGCAGCTGAAAGAAACGACAAGAAGCGGAAACGAGGTGCTGATGGGCCAGGTACAAAGCACAAACCTACGGAGCATTCGACGATCATTTTTGCAGCCACGAAACATCACGTCGATTACTTGGCGTCACTGCTACGTCTCTCTGGGTTTGCTGTGTCTCACGCCTATGGTTCGCTGGATCAAGTGGCGAGGAATATTCAAGTCGAAGACTTCCGCACTGGAATGACCAATATACTGGTAGTTACCGATGTTGCTGCAAGAGGTATTGATATTCCTGTCTTGGCAAATGTCATCAATTACGACTTTCCACCACAACCGAAGATCTTTGTTCATCGTGTTGGCCGTACAGCAAGAGCTGGTCAACGAGGATGGAGTTACAGTTTAGTTCGCGATACAGATGCACCCTACCTGTTGGATCTACAGCTGTTTCTTGGCAAGAGACTCTTGCTTGGTCGCGAGAGTGGAGAAACACCCAATTACTCTGACGATGTTATTGTCGGCGCGCTGCTCAGGGACAAACTGGAGAGTACCACTGAGTGGATCCAGAAACTGCTCAGTGACGATGATGATCTCAGTGCCCTCCGGACTGTTGCAGGAAAGGGCGAGAAACTGTACATTAAGACTCGCAATTCAGCGTCCAACGAGAGCGCGAAGAGGGCTAAGGAAGTTGTGGCCTCTAAAGGGTTCATGCAGCTGCATTCCCTCTTCAACAGCGAGACAAACAACGCAGAACAAGCACGCATCGATATGCTTGCTAGAATCAGTGGATTTCGACCACAGGAAACTGTGTTTGAAATAGGTACTAGGGGCAAAGCGGCTCATAGTGAGGCTGCCGAGGTCATGAGAGCAAGGAGACAGAAAATAATACCCAGAAGACAAAAAGAAGAAGACGAAAAGGCGGCAGCAAAGGCGGAGGCAGACGCAGACGAAGAAGCTAACGGTGAGGATTTCGATGCGATGGATGTGGAGCCGGATTCAGACGATGACGATGGTCTGGAAGTCACTGTGACTGGCGGTGGAGATGACATGGAAGAAGCATCAGATGGTGAACTAGAAGTCACGTTCTCCAAGACAGCGCAAAAAGGCAAAGGCAGGACGCTATCTTACCAGGATCCAGAGATCTTCATGTCATACACTCCAAGATCAATCAACACGGCCGAAGAACGGGGATATGGAGTTCACTCGGGATCATATAATACAGCATCTCAGAATTCGAATTTCGTTGAGGCGGCCAGAGGCGTCACTATGGACCTTACGAACGATGACGGTGCGAAGTCATTTGCTGAACCCGCCAGAGCAAAAGGTATGCGCTGGGATAAAAAGAATAGCAAATACGTCGCTCGAGCAAACGACGAGGATGGTTCCAAGGGAAAGAAAATGATCCGTGGTGAAAGCGGACAGAAAATCGCAGCCAGTTTCCAAAGTGGCCGATTCGACAGGTGGCGCAAAGCTCACAAGGTCGGCCGGCTACCACGCACTGGCGAGGCTGAGCAAGCAGGAGCTGGCGGAGGTGGTGTAGGAAGAGGAGCTGGAACGCGATACAAGCATAAGCAGGACAAGGCTCCAAAGGAGGCTGACAGGTATCGTGATGACTATCATGTGAGGAAGAAGAGGGTGGCGGAAGCCAAGGAGAAGAGAGTTGGGTCTTTCAAGGATGGCACCGGGAAGGCTGAAATCAAGAGCACAATTGATATCCACAAGGAGCGGAAGTTACAGGAACAGAAGAAGATGAAAAATGCTAGGCCTGCGAAGAGAGGAAAGAAGTGATGGAGCAATCTGGTTGTATATGGCACTTAGCATGGCACGACTTGAGTCCTGTGCGGCAAGCTACCTTTTAGCTATGAACATCTATGGGCATGAAAGAGCAAGCAACTTTCTTCAAAAACGCCAAGATATCCTACCAATCCAGACCTGTGAATACCTGCAAATCAATGCCACACAACGCCAGAAACAAACGGTTCAAACAAGCAAAGTGCCCAACCGTCTCCCAACGCCCGAAAAATCGAGCAAGCAACCCTCCCAATTCGTATCCCTGAACCTGTTGATTTCATGTTTCCCATCTGCCCGAAAGCCACGTCCAGTTCCCATCGTACATAGCTTGTGTCTCATCAAGTCACCATACTCTTTCCCTCATCATTGTTGCCGTCACCGCTTCTGTCTCTCCTGTCTCTGTAACTGTCTCTCGGTCGTCCACTATCCCCGCTCCTCCTCTTTCTCTTTCTGCTTCCCCTCTTTCTCTTCTTGCTATTATGCTCGGAGTCCTTGCTGCGTTCGCTGCCACCGCCCTTACCAGCATCGCCCTCTTTCTCTCCCAATCCATCCAACCTACTCAAAGTCAGTATTGTCAAGACCAGTAAAGATATGCCTGTATCCCAAGGCCCGCGATCTCCTTGATACTTCCAGACAACGTAAATAAGCCAGGCCAGATTCGAGACTCGCGAATCGGATCCAGGGAAATAAAGAGTCGGGGATTTGCATACTCTATTTCTAGCTTATCGGGGTAGCTGCGATGGAGTTCATACTCGTCCATCCCCGCTACGTCCGAGTACCTTCTCTTCAAACTTTCGGGATCGACCGGTGCTTCAGTGGGCGACGCATGGTTCCAGGGGCCTGTGCTGGAAGAGAAACGACGAAGAGACTCGGGCTGTGTTTGAGGATTTGAATGCCAAGATGTTGCGGGCGCCGATGCGTGGCCATTACCTGGCTCGTAGCCATCTTCCACATGATGTGGAGGGTCCATTGGAACGTATGGGTCTTGTTCTCTTTGATGTCCATGAGCGTGCTGAGTAGTCGACGGCCCGACTTGTTCCTCTTGATTAGCTGAAGCTGGACTTCTTGATCCTACTGTTGACTGACTGCACAAACAAATAAGCTTCAGCGCAACAGAGCCACAGACCCAATTCTTCAAACCTCACCTCGTAGTAGGCGGCGTTCCCCATTGCGCATCTGTCGAGCGCGAATCGTCCTGCCTATCGATCTCCGAATCCATATCTCCAGCACCCCCACTGCAGCTGCTCCCCAAGTCCAAAGTAGCTCCACTTCGTAGACGCATTTCTGGAGATTCGTGCATACAGAGAAACAAGCTCAAGCTCAAATCCAAAGCATGTCCAAACTCATGCGCGTTGAGAAGGAAGAGAGGTAGAAATCCCAGCGGAAAACGAGTTGCTTATATACTCTTTCCCCCTCTCTATTACACACTTGCAAAGACAAACATGAAAAAATATGTTCTTGCAGCTTTAGCTGAATTCCCGCATTATATACATAAAGCCAGAAAAAGTCAAGCAAGCAGCAGACAAAGACAGCAATGGCATTTTGCATTGCACTCACAGGCAGTTTTCTCTTACCCCTGCTACTGTTACCAACGAACACCCTCACCGAGACTGGTTGCCTTCTTGCCGCCCAGTTTTCCCAGCTCCACAGGGCGACGAACCTGCCATGCTTTCCCGGGGCTTCGGGGGCTGTCACCCGGATAGTCATGTGGTTGTGTGTATGTGTGTGTCTCTATGAAGTAATTGAAGCAATGCCACTTGGCATGCCCGAGATGATTGTTTGATACTGGTGGCGAAGAACATCAAGCTCTGATCATGGGGATGTAGGAAGGGGGTGGGGGTGGGGGTAGTTGTTGGGCAGCCAAAAGCTTCAGCAACAAACCCGGCACACTAGGTTTGTGTTCGGTCCAGAGGGTGGCTCGGCTCGCTGGAGAATATTGGTATCTTCAATCCAACATCGCAATTGTACACCTTAGGAAGTGCAAGTCCCGGTTCCGGTAAGGCTGATGGCCGTCCGCGGACCGCGAGAGGACACAGGGCGGACAGAGACGTCATGTTTTTTCTCGCGCGGAATTGTCAAGTCAGCAGCAAACCGCAACATCAGCAGTCCGTGACTTCGCTGCGGAAGTTTGGAGGACAAGGGTTTATCAGGGTTATGTGGTGCGATGTTTGGGGTTGGGGGCCATTCGGGGAGCACAGCCTCATGTCGTGCAGTCGAAGAAAGCCTTGCAGCCTTGACCACGATATTTCTTCAATGCGGCCGAATCAATGGCCCAATAGGCAGTTTAGTGATACGTGAGTCATTGGCTCAGTGTTCGTAGATCTTGGAGTGTGGAGTGATATGTAGGTAGCGTTGATGCATTGACGGCCCGTACCTTAGAAGGCTGTCTACTTTTCTCATGGAGCGAATCAGTATCGCCAAGAAGTTCCCTTTGAAAACTGGGGCTTGTTATTACTCTTTAGCATTATTGCGTCTTTCTATATAATTATTGCATATCTGTAGCCATAATTGATGATCCATTGTTGGGGTTCGAAAACCTGATGTGTAAAAAAGCAACCTGGTGAACCATTTTTGTTGAACAACTTGAAGTGCTTTAAAAAGGCTGACAAGAGCCAGAATACAGATCTCCGAACTTCTTAGCCGTTTATAACCTTCTAGAGATGCACAGATATTAGTCACCCGTTTGCTTGGGATGGCTTTTTTGGACGTCATTCCTTATGTCTCAACTCGCTCCATGCCCGCCATTAACAACCCACACGGGGCCTGGCATTTCGCGATTTCAAATCATCTTCTCGGCGTGAAGATGAATCTGATGATGCTGATATTTCCTTTATCCTTGTAGTAATCAAGAAGTATATCACAGCGGCCATGAATCAGGGAACAACTCGATCATTGATTCAAAGCCAGGATCAATTGGATCCCAAAGGAAAGGCATTGTGTCATCCACTGCGAAAAAATCGTTGGCAGTTTGATTCATGAGATTTTGGTCCGAAATCTGCGAATTGTTGCTATTGACATTCTCCGGGACATTGTTTTCGGTATTTGCATTCTCCAGGTAGCTCTCAACCGGCAAAGAGTTTGACGGCGCTGAAGATTCTGGTAGGTTTGCTTGTTGTTCTAGCTATGGTTAGCAAAGGTCCGTGGCTTAGTGAAATACCCGGGAAGCTGGGCATACCTTTTTTGAGACTCCTGGTGTATGGTTGATCGCCATATTCTTCTCGCCACCACCACATCGTATCATGTAAAAGACTCATCGAAAGCCGACTTTGTATTCTCACTTCTGGAGAAGCAATACCATCACCCTTCGGCTTGAAAGCCTTCTGCGATGTCCAGAGCTGAGCAAATATTCCCGCCATACGGCCTGGCATATCGTTATTGTGGACGGACATCTTTCTCAGAAGTGCAATCTCTTGAAAATATGAAACTTTCCCTGCCTGCTGGTCGCGGATATATGTTGAGATACGAGTCTTCAAGATGCGCAGAAGAACGGACGCTGCTAAGGCCGACATGCGATATATCTGATGTGGGCAGAATGATGCTAGGTTTATCTCACTGTCTAGCCTGCCTGTCATCTCAATGACTTGAATAGCCGTCGTATATATTTTGGTGAGGTTCAGAGAAAACATCTCGTCCTCTGGGCACCGAAGATAGTATATACGCAGCTGTAGTCGTGCGATTTGAAGATACAGAGCTTCCAGATCTGTTTCGGAGGTTGAAATAGTCAATCGGGAGATTCTTTTAGAGGACTGAGAAGATATGGAGAGTATTTTACCTGTCAATTCCGAACTCTCTCGATCTAGTTCACTGAGTTGAGCCTCGAAAACATCCAACATCATTGAGGGAGCAGCTTGAGGCTTATTCTGTAAATCGTCGAAATTGTATTCAAATAGGACCGAGTTCATTCGACCTACGATACTTGCGAGTCTGATCTCTAAATTTAGGCTCCGGGGAGTCAGAGACATGTGGCCGCTTAAATCCAGTTTTCTCTGGAATAGATCTAGGGGCAGTGTAATTGGATATCCGAGGGCGCACGCGGCTCTGGGTACAGTCAGACGGATTCAGATCTAGACACTGAACACTTACTTTTGGTGCACGACTACACAATATGACCACAACTGAACACGGCGAGCAATATTCTCATTGCTCAGATCCACTCGAGTTCGTGAGTAGTCTTGTCCTTGCAGCGGCACATGTAGACCAATTTGAAGTGCCAGGTTGATCGACATCCCAGACAGGGTAAAAGTGTTGTCTTTGCTTGTTGAATTTGTAGGAAACGGCCAAGTAGATAAGATCAAAAGTCCTTGAATATTTGGGATCACCGCACCCCCTATGTGCATTGAAGACCATCCAAGTTTCAGGACGGGCTCAGCGATCGATCCAATCAAGGTGGGGTTGCCTATATATTTTCTGGTACCTGCGCTGATGATTGCCCAGAATAATAGGGGCGACTGATCATAAAAGGAATTAGGAGTAGCTTGCGGATCCAGAAATGGCAAGTGCTTTGCATAGTATAGGAAGTACCTGCCGTTGTTAGTCCATACGTCACGTGTGAAAATGGAGTGGAAAAGTCTCACAATGCAAAGATATCGTCAATTTCCTTTGGTTCGAGGTTCACTTCACCTAAACTTCTGGGCAGCGTATCACTTGGACTGGCCCCCAACGATATGGGGGCATGAAGAGGTGCAACCTGGAGCGCGTTGTCTTCCTGTCGCTGTTCGCCTTGGTCCTGACTCTCATGCCTACTCGTGGGTGAGTGTGACATAACAGCGTCGCTTGGTGATGTGGAAAGTCCAGATTCTTGGAGGCGTGGATCATTGGGCCCGTAGACTGTACTCAATCGCTCTCTAAGGAGGTCATTCTCTCGTTGCAGAATGGCCGATTTCCTGCTCAATATCAGCGACCACGCCTAGCGAAGAAACGTCTCATCCCTACTGCCTCTTGTTGGTTCTCCTGAATCCGTTTTCAATTGTGCAATGTAGCCCCAACCTGCGGCATCTCTCGCATGGGTTGGGAAAGTCTGCCTTTGCACTACATTTCAACTATCAATGCTTCCAGTCAGCCCGACGCCTGTTGACCAGGGTAAAGTCTCTTGCTTTGAGTGTTGTTACTCCCGGATCCGAGTACTCAGGCTTGCCTTTTGTTGCTTGCATTCATTGCAAGCTTTGCTAGGATGTCGACGCGAGCCATTTGCTCTCTATAAGCCATCAGTTTTGCTGAACGCCAATGGCAAGGTACCTCGCGCTTTTGTGGAACTTACATTGGTCGACGTTGAGGATCCGGTCTCCATAAGAAACGGTGCCTATTCTTTAGGCAAGTATCGCATGTTGATACATATGTTTTAGCCCAGATAATTATTCGGAACTTATAGTGGGGGAGCAGCAGTAAAATCTTTTCGAATGTTATCATCCGGTCAGCTGCTCAAATGAATTTTAGTACAAGCACAAGATCACATGACCGAGGTCATTTATTAATTTTGATAACTTCCCCTATAGACTATTTTCTGCTTGGAATAGTATGGTTACTTCGTAAATGTACTAGTTCCAAGTTTTCCACCAAGAAATCGTACATTTAGTCTTTAGTTGACTTGTGAGGTCCAATTCATTCCTCCGTACTAATGCACTAGATGAACGATTCTAGATCCCTAGCTATGAGACAGCAGCCATATATTTGGGTATTGGATTTTTCATCAGCTTAATTTACTTGGACGAATTGTCTGGCACCTTGAAAATATCGTAACAAGGGTGACTCAAGCTTGAGTACTCCGTATTGATGGAAAGCACCTCTGTTTCCTTTGCAACACGGGACACTACTAAATTAACAGTAGTGCACATGTCGTAGCAAATTATAGTCGCCTGTGCTGTGGACTTCCTAACACCCCACGTTTCCCCACGCATTGCTCAAAAGCCGGTATCGGGACTTGATCCTGATCATAACGATTCATAAGCAGACTTGGTGTGATTGGATGAGATTTCGAGAGCTGAGACCCAATAGGATTCAATTAATCATACAGAACAACCTATGGGTCCTACCTCTACATTCTTTTGACAGCTGTGAAAACACTGAGTCTTGAAAATAACAAGACCAACGAAAATGCGGGCAGCATTACCAGCGGCGAAACTTTGGCAAAACCTCCTCCTACGACCGAATCGACTTGGCCCGCAGAACGTATTCCTGTTTCGGACATCTTTGCCAGCTAGCGGGCCATGTAGAACGATTTCAGGTGGTATGAAAGAGCTTTTGGTAAAAGCTGGACCGAAAGTAATAGCAATCAACTCGCCTATCCCTATTCCAGATGAGGATCAGGTTATTATCAAAGTCGTTGCGGTTGGATCTAATCCCAAAGATTGGAAGCGTCCTGAATGGCGTGGTAATGTTATCAACCAAGGGGATGATGTGGCGGGGTATGTTCACACTGTGGGATCAAACGTCACGGAGTTCAAGGTAAGTGAGAAATTTACTCTGAGAGAGGAAATGGTTTAATGTGAATCGGGAATAGCCTGGAGATCGTGTTGCTGCGTTCCATGAGATGGGCGGTCCAGGAGGTGGGTATGCAGAATATTCGTTGGCGTGGGCTTACACCACCTTTCATTTGCCAAAGAAGATTTCGTTTGAAGGTAGGCAACTTTCCAAAACATTGTATGATTCGATATCTAACTTGGAAATACAGAGGCTGCAACGATCCCGTAAACCTGGCTTCAACCTTTGATATAGAAAACACTAATATCATCATACAGATTAGCTGCAATGACGGCAGCAATGGCTCTTTTCTCTCGCCTCCCGCTCCCCATGCCCTGGTCACCAGCCAAAAAGCCAACACCACTAATCATATATGGCGCATCCTCCGCCGTAGGTTGCTTCGCAATTCAACTCGCTAAACGTGCTAACATCCACCCTTTGCTCTGCGTTGCCGGAAAAGGTGCATCGCACGTCGAGACATTGATTGACCGGTCCAAAGGCGACACGATTATTGACTATCGACAAGGACCGAAAGCAGTGGCACAAGGCTTCCGAGACGCTCTCAAAGACAGCGATTTGAAGGAGGTCAAGTACGGGTTCGATGTTATTAGCGGGAACGAGAGCTGGAAACCGATGATTGAGGTTATGGATCCACATGGTGCAATTACTCTGCTGCTGCCATATCCTGAGAGCGACATGCCGCCAACGATGAGCCATGTACGCACCGCTGTGGGGGGCTCACATAAGGGGCCTGGGACTCGTGATTATGACCCGGACTTGGCATATGTTTTCTTCCGCTTGTTCGCAAAAGGACTTGCTGATGGATGGTTCAAGGGACATCCGTATGAGATTAGGAAAGGAGGGCTCGATGGGGTGGAGGGTGCGCTTGCTGATTTGAAGGCCGGGAAAGCTAGTGCGGTGAAATACGTTTTTAGAGTTGAAGATACTCAGGGCTTAGGAAGAAAGGATGGTAGAGTGTGAGAATGCGAGAGCGTCCATTTGGCAATGTGGTAAAGAGGTGCCTAATGTGAAATCCGACAACGCATCTCTCGAGATTATCCTGAATTTGAATTCTTGTTTCACATACTATAACTTTACGGGCTTTAGGATGATATTGTCAATCAACCTTACTGGAGGCCCATCTGACAACCCCAGATCTTCTCCGGGTTGGGGACATTCGACCGGTAGCATCTTCACGGCTCCACTAATAATTGCCCCTTTCGTCTCATCGACTTCATCCAACTCCTGCATCGTTTCCGGATCTGCCAAGGAGATGTAATCGATCTCGAAGTTCACACGTTCTTCTGACGGCAACTGTTGCTGCTCCATTAATAGAAGCTTCGCCAATTCTTCAGCGGGCCCCAGAAGCTCATCCCGCAAACGGTGTTCTCGAAGGTAACCTAACTCCGCCACCTTCAAGATTTTTGACAGAATCGTCGAGACTTTCCGTCTTCTTGTACCTAAATAAACATTCCTGGAACTTAGCGCCAATCCATCTTGCGCCCTCTGGGTGTCGCCAACAACCACTTCCGTATTCATACAAAAGTCTTTGACCATCTTCTTGATCACCACTGTCTGCTGTACATCCTTCTGTCCAAAATAGACCTTTTCTGGCATCACGATATTGAACAACTTCATACACACAGTAGCCACGCCCCGGAAGAACGTAGGCCGACTTGCACCTTCCAAGACTTCTCCAACAGGTGTAATTGTCACAAAGCTCCCTTTGCCATTGGCCTCCTGATCTGGCCTGCCGCTGGGATACATGGTGTCTGTTGTAGGCGCAAAGACGGCAGCAATGCCTCCAAGGTTGTTCCCATCTTCAGCGAGCTCCTTATCAAGATCCTTCAGCATACCACAATCATTTTCCCAAGTCTTGGGATAACTGTCTAGGTCTTCGTGTACACCGAATTGGGTTGGGTTGACATAGACGCTGACAACGACGCGATGGTTCTCGGCGGCTGCCATTCGAATTAGGGACAGATGGCCTTCGTGCAGGGCTCCCATAGTAGGAACGAGACCAACGCTGCGGTAGTCAAGGAGTTGTTTCCGACGCCATGCTCGCAGTTCCGAGATCTCTCGGAAGATTTTGATAGACGTGTGAGGTATTACTGGGGCCTTGCTTCGAAAGTGGAACGAACGAAGCTGTGAGGAAGAGCAACGAAGGCTGATTGTTTTCAAGGCATGTCGTATATTAGAGCTCGGGAAAGCTATACAATGGGTTATAGAGAACATGGTTGCCAATTGATGCTCAATATTTGGGTTTCGGATAGTAGAAATATGATAGATGGAGGTGCCTGTTCAAGGCCCATTTTGACAAGTATGCTTGCCCGACTTCATTGCTGTGATGGTATGTGCAGCGTATATCGAAGCCCAAGAAGCTTTTTTGAAGCTCCGCAGCCAGTCCAGTTTCCCCAAGGGGACTAGTTCCAAGCGCGGGGAATATTCGGTCCTTGCCCTTTTCTCGATAACGAAACTTTTCTGACTTTATCGGAAAGGTTAGAAAATATCAACATAATCAAGGTTTCTCGAAAAGTTAACAGCTATGGCCGACGATGGCATGATCATGAACTTTGAGATGGGAGACTCTCCTCTCCTGTCAAAACCAATCATTCAAGGAGGGCGTTGGAAGGACCGTCTGGCAGCAAAGAGGGAGGCTCGTGGACCAAGACCGCAACCCCACGCCCGAGAAATATTCAACGAGAGACGGCACGATGTCGCAGTCGAAGATTACATTGGTCCGGGAGCCAACGCAAGGCCACCGAAAAGACAACGGCTTGAAGACGATTCGGAGAGAAATGATTCGGGGAAAAATGATTCGGGGAAAAATGATTCGGGGAAAAATGATTCGGGGAAAAATGATTCGGGGAGAAATGAGAATACTGCGAGAGTGATCTCAGGGAAACTTCCGCCTGGCAGTATAAATATAGGCGCCAGACGGGATACCGCAATACAAGACGAGACAAGACCTGCTTTTGTATCTGGCAAACTACCTCCAGGAAGCATAAAACTTGGCGGCGGTTCAAAGAAGTTCGAGGACGACGAGACGAGACCTGCTTTTGTGTCAGGGAAGCTGCCTCCCGGAAGTATAAAAACTGGCAGCAGCTCCAAAAAGTTCGGAGACGAGGATACAAGGCAGAACTTTGTACCAGGGAAACAACCGCCTGGAAGCATTGCCCTTGGTCACAGTAAAGATGCTGGAAAACCAAACCAGATTATCTCGTCACTCTTCACGTTTAACCCCTCGTCAAAGACTACGTTCGAAGAACCCGAAGAAGAAGCTGAGCCAGCTAAACCGTCTAATGCCCCCCTTACCGATGAGATGTCCACATTTGTGAACCTGGGTCTCTCACTACGACTAGCTGCCCATCTATCGACTAAGATGGAGATGAAAGCACCGACTGCGATCCAGAAGGCAGCAGTGACTCAAATGGTGAAGGATGACAGCGACGCGTTCATACAAGCGGAAACCGGTTCAGGTAAAACCCTGGCATACCTATTGCCCATTGTGGAGCGGATATTGGCAATGAGCAGCAAGGACGTGCAGGTACATCGGGATTCAGGGTTATTTGCAATCGTGCTTGCTCCTACGCGAGAGTTATGCAAGCAGATAGCTGCCGTTCTGGAGAAGCTTTTGAGATGTGCGCCTTGGATTGTGGGCACTACGGTGATTGGAGGGGAGAGCAAACAATCGGAGAAAGCCAGACTACGAAAGGGTGTGAATATCCTAATTGCAACTCCTGGAAGACTTGCAGATCACTTGGACAACACTGAAGTTTTAAACGTTAGCAAGGTTAGATGGCTAGTATTGGATGAAGGGGATCGATTAATGGAGTTGGGATTCGAGGAGGAGATCAAGGGAATTGTGGAGAAGATCGGTCGAAGAGCGTTAAAGGTGCCTTCGGTTCAAGGTTTGGACCTCAAGGCTTTGCCGAGTCGAAAGGTAACCGTCCTTTGCTCGGCTACGATGAAGATGAATGTTCAACGACTCGGAGAAATCAGTTTGAAGGATGCGGTTCACATACAAGCGGATCCTGCTGAAGTAGACACCACGAAGGAGAAGACAAGTGACACAGAAACGGAGGAGAAGGTATTTTCAGCTCCAGCTCAGTTGAAGCAGTCGTATGCCGTCGTTCCCGCCAAGCTACGACTTGTCACACTCGCAGCAATCCTCAAGCGCGCATTTGCGCGAAGAGGTTCAGTCATGAAGGCAATTGTGTTCATTTCCTGTGCTGATTCGGTCGACTTTCACTTCTCATTATTCAGCCGGCCTCTCAAGGTTTCAGCAGAGGATGGAGAGGCCCAACCCGAAGTACCGATAATTACGAAGACGGACTTGACAAAAGAGACCGTTGCTCATGGAACCGCGTTCTCCAGTAATACAAATTCCGTCATCCTTCACAAGTTACACGGCTCTTTGGCCCAAAATATCAGAACAGCAACACTCAAAGCTTTTATGCAATCTACAGAGCCCTGCGTCTTGATTTGTACCGATGTCGCATCTCGAGGTCTGGATTTGCCGAACGTAGACTATGTAATCGAGTACGACCCCCCTTTCAGCGCCGACGACCATCTTCATCGTGTCGGGAGAACCGCCCGAGCGGGACGAGAGGGCCGAGCATTAATCTTCCTACTCCCTGGAGAGGAAGAAGAGTATGTTTCCATCCTAGCATCAGGCTACAAGGACGGTAAGAAATCGCTCACGCACTATACCGCCGAGGATCTAGTACGAAAAGGGTTCGGTGGTACAGGCAGAGAATGGGAAGAGCGTGCTACAGAATGGCAATTGGAGGTCGAGCGCTGGAGTCAAGACTCACCCAAATATCTCGAGATGGCACGCCGTGGATATCAGAGCCACATCCGTGCATATGCCACGCATGTAGCAAACGAAAGGCATATCTTCAACATGCAAACTCTCCATCTAGGGCATCTGGCAAAAGCGTTCGCGTTGAGAGATAAACCGGGTAGTATCAAGGTGCCTGGTTTGAGGCCAAACAAGATGACAAAGGCGGATAGAAGTGTCGCAGCTAGGAAGGCGAAGAGAGGAGAGGTGGAGGATAAAGCTCCTGAGGGAGAGAGAGCTAGGAAACAGAGGAAATTGGACAAGGAATTGCCTAGAGCGGATGACGATGCTGCGAGGAGGATGAAGAAGAAGATGAAAGAGCATATGGCTGTCGCGAGCGAGTTCAATATCGGATAATATTCCCTTCCATAGACCAGTTGAACCAGCACTACCACCTCTTTCTTGCATAACTTTCCATAAACTTACACGTGATCAATCTTGTGCAGCTCCACTTCCGTCGCGACTTCCGCGTTCAGACGCGTCTCCCCAAATCTTGAACCTTTTCATCCGGAGTCTAGACAGCGCCCATTATTATCCAAATTTTCTCTTCACTTACGCCTCGCGGAAAATGGCGCCCTTAAAACGTTCCTATTCCACTTTCAGGGGCAATGCACCAACAAAACCAGTTGCCCCAACCAAGACCAACGCCTTCACCAAGCTGATGAACGCATCCAAGCAACAGAACCACGAATACACTAAGGCCCCCGATCTCGGCGACTGGCTGCAATTCTTCGGGCAAGAGATGGAGAAGAGGGAGATGGCATGGCCTCGTGACATGAATGACTACGTGTGGGCGAGAATCGTCACAGAATCTATTGAGTCGACGGCGGAAAATATGATCGCTATGCACCACATTACGAGTAAATGGACTCATGTCAAAAGGAAAGTCAGTGCTCTGCACGCTTTGGTTGAGATGGCTGTGGCTGTTGCCCAAGCGCCGAATAATGAAGCTTCTAACGACGTGAGGAAGGGGAAGGCGCCAGGGGTCTTGATGGTCAAAATTTTCCAGATCCTGGAGTCGATGGATGAAAATGCTTTGGAGAGCGTTGCGAGAGAGGAAGCTTTCTTCTTCAAAGTCAAGAAGCTCAGGCCAAGACCGGAACAGGAGGTCGGAATCTCGAGACCGGAGTGTGATTTTTCGATTTGGCGCGATTTGGACGACATTCCCCGGCTGCTGAAGGTGACAGGACCGATTGACTTCCGGAGATGCCCCAAGAAAGTCAAAAATACTCTTAATGGGGAAGTGTCGTCCTTGGCTGGTATTAAGATTATCAAGATCATTCGAGACGAGATCTGCGCAGAAGTATCTCGAAGCACCCGCTATGAAACAAAATACAATGCGTTGAATGCACTCGTAGCGATATGCCACCATCTTATATATACACCTCTTTGGCGTGATGCGGATCCTGAGTTGGTGATAGATGCCTTGAACGAGGGTTTATTGAAGGTAGCCCGGACGCTGACGGATAAGGAGATCTGTATAGCTGTCGCTGAGCTAGAGAGCACACCAGAGCTTTCTCCTATAAAACTCAACGAGTTCATGGCCGCTGTGCATTCGGAAATGGGTTATATATGGTTCCAGAAGCTTTATCAATTCGTGGGCGAAGATACCGAGTTCGAGTCTGGACATGCGAGACTGCTGGCTAAAATTTTACGTCTAAGGGTAGTCGCAAATGCGCGGAGAGACAGTTGGGAATCTCACACCGTTCCTATGAGTGATCGGCTGTACTTTGCTTTAGAAAATGTCATCGAGGTCTTCATTGACAACTCAGCTCCTCTTCGATGCAGTCATTTTCTCGAGCCCATCGACGCTGCTTTCGAGAGTAACCGCTACTGTTATTCTTCTCCGACCACTCTTGAAAGGGCTCGGGCCATCATCGTCCACACCATAAAGCAACTTTCCAGCCGTGCCGGAAGGCGGGCCTGCTTCGAGACAAAGCTCAATACCTTCAAGACGTTGATACAGACTGGGGTGCGGATAGTTAGCTTCAGACTAGAACATCAATCTGGGGATTATAATCGATATAGTTTGAAGCTGTTTGAGGACGGCAGGATAGAAGCGTCACTCACCGACGCTTTGCTGGCCATATGTCGGTCATGGTCTCAGGAAGAGTGGGACAAGATTATGTCGGATCAGGTGTTTTGCAACGCGATAATGAAGTTGAACGACACACGCAAGTCCGCACCAGGAGCTTTACCTGATTTTCCAGCTGTTGTCGATCTAATCAAGAAGCCGCCGCTTTCATGCCTTGGAAAGATTGCGACGAGCGTGGGCATGGTTGATGTTATTGATCTCTCAGCTGACTGAGATATGCACCGAGGAAAGGACGTGATCATAACTAGCTTAGCAGAGCAGAAGCCCAGCGCCGTGGAACTTCGAAGTGTCGTTTCGTCTAGCAATTGCCGATTGGGCATTCCGAGCGTTCGAGCCGCGAAGAAGGATACGAAGAGCAAAGTCGCTTCAGGGCGTTATACCGTCGGGCATAAAGAAGACTATTGTAATAGATTGTAGGATTCTTGGGAGGCTTGGGAGGTGTATCCACATAATAGGAAATCTGTATAAATAGTTCATACTTCCAGTGAAGTTGTGGTTGAGTCTGCTTCTGTGACTCTGATTCAACTCTAATCTGCATTCCTCTCCTGGCCAATCCTATTGTTGCTCCTTCGTTTCAGTCGACATTCGTTGCTTGTGTATCTATAATCGATAACTTATCGCTTCTATACATGATGGCTCTTCGTTGCAAATTAGAGACAATGGCGAGTGAGGTCCTACGGTAATATAAACAGAAGCTACCTAGTCAGAAGCTGTATTATGCATGTTGGCATTTAGATAGAACTGTGCCACTAAGCGTCACCAGTTGAACAGTTCATCTGTAGGAACCTATGCTTGACCTTCAAGCGAGGAGCTACAATGATACCCTGGATGTGGATGGCGGCTCTGTTCTGTTTTCCTGACTGTTACACAATATCAGACTGATATTATCTGATTTGCTGCCTCCATAACTAGAGGATGACAAGGAGCCGTTTCGGCTATTGAGCAGACTCGGCCATCAGTGGCAGAATCTATAGTACCACTACCGAATCACAACAAGAAGTTAAGGAGCGTGATTATTGCCAGCGCGTTTTTGTTTTCTCGCTCAATTGTGCAATTTGACTAAACAATAAAGCCTCCCCCATGTGAGTAATACTCACACGCCATGAATTCACTTGAGAAACGGCCAGCAAAGCGCTCCATATTCGACCAGGCAGGACCTGAGTCAAAGCGCGTCTCCAGATTCAATCAACAACTGTTTACGCGCTCGCCTCCGACATCTCCAAGCGCGCCTGAGAGCTCACAAGATGTGTCTGGCACCGCCCAGAAGAGAACAGACTATGATTTAACGAATGCTGACCGGGTAGTAAGTGCCCCTCATCCTCTGGATTCCGAGGGTCGGATAATGGAGGAACCGTTCGACGAGCCGATGCCTGATATAGGAGCTTCGTATGAGCAGGAACTTATCGATTTCGGGGGTGTAACGTCGCCCATGGAAGTTTCTCAAGCTATCAGCAACAAACAACAGCTCATATACGACTATCCTGACAAAGCACCTTCAGAACCTGGCCAAGATTATTTTATCATATTAGAAGCATTAAGGGCAGGTAAGACAATCATCAAAGCAAGTCTTACCTAGGATGTTGGCTGAATCTCACAGGACGTAGTATTGGACATATTCGCCGAAGCAAAGTTCAGTGGTTCCGTTTGACAGACGGAACTCGACTCCTCAAAGTTCCTAAAGGTGAGTTCTTCTCTTTCTACACACTCTGAAAACTTCTAATATGTTATTTAAGTGGTTGATCTCGAATGGGCACGCGATTACCTTTCTCCTATATGTTACGGAAACATCCCTGTGTTGACAGATCCCTTCATTTCTGATGGCGTCAAATTCACACCTGTCATAAAGCCATACCCAAGACCCCTCGACCGCTACATTTCTACCTTGCCTTCTCCCGACCCGGAAAGTACTTGGGCAATACCGTTCCTGCCGGCTTTTCCTTTTCCCGACAGGTATCCAAATCCTTCTCTGATATCTTTAAGGCACCTGCAGCTTCGAGACCACTTGGCTATCCTCGCTACCAAACAACGCGCCATGGAACATTCAATAACAACGAGTCAACCAAAACAAGAACAGTCCACAAACAATCAACATACTTCAGGAGGCATCCACCCGCAACAACCTATAAATATGCAAGAAAAGTTAGAAAACTACCAAGCACAACAACATGCCCAAATACTCGCACAAATGCAGAAGTCTTTGGGAACAAAATACACCCCCGAGGATCTTCACCCACATCCACATCCACATCCACAAAACTCCCAAACCACGCCGAACATGCACGAAACTCCCAAAGACATTCAACACAGCATGTCCCTACTCCTCAGTTCGCCAAAAATATCAGCAGACAAACACTTCGCCGCGCTGCACTACCCATCGCCTAACCCCCACCCCCCTCTAAAAACCTGGGGCTCACTTCCTCCACCAAAGCCCGGTATCAGCAAGTTCCTCAGCCCCATGAAAAACCCCGCACACACACCAGCGCAGTTTTTGACACAACGCGCAGAGTCTGCTTCTTATGCGCAGCGTCTGGGGCAGATGGCGCCGGAGGGGACTTTTACGTTTAGAGGCTGGGATGAGATGGGGGATGAGATTTCGGTGGAGATGACGCAGGAAGAAGTTCGTATCCTCGTCACATTACCCAGAATTCTTACTTTTAACGAACCAGATGTCTTTCTTTCTTGCTTTCTGGGGGATTTCTTTACTTTTGCTAACTAGTTTACAAGGTCAATGAAGCGTACCACCAAGCGCTCGCCGCCGGCCTACACACCTACGACGAGATGTTTCGCCTGAATATGCTCGAAATGCAGCACGGGCCCGAATGCGAATACTGTAAAGAGCACAAGCCGCCTTATGCCAAGGAGCCCCCGGACCCGACGTGGATGACTCGTGGTGACATGAGTGCTGATGGGGAAGAGGATTGGGTGGATCAGTTTGTGTATTGGGAGGGTGGTAGGAGTGGAGTGGGCGTGAATGAGGGAGAGGATTTGGATGTTGATAAGCTTATGGAGGAGCTTTGAGAGGTGGGGCGGAGTAGAAATGGGAGGTTTGTTTCGTGGATAGTTGGCGGAGGGATGGCGTTTGGGAAGCGTTGATTTTGCATGATACGCGGTTTGATTGTGGCGTTTATGATGTAGAATGAGCGACTTGAAATGTGAAGGTATGCGATGATTCAAATAATTTTCTTGTGCTACGAGAGGCTAAAAGTGAGACCGTCTTGAAAACGAAGGTTTGATAAACAAGTGAAAGGAATAGGGGTTAAGCGAGATCATGTGACTGCTGCACCATTTGAAATGCTGGGAGGTAAGAGGATGTTTTGCAATAATACATTATGAACAAAGTATAGGTACGCACTGAGCTTGCGGTATCCTCCGAAGGGTATCGTCCAGGATTGCTTTGTCCAAGTATGCGTTATCCTAGCCGCCGGAGCATCCGCATTCCCGCTGGCCGAGAATAAGCTATCGAGAAAAGGTGGATGCGAATACAGAGCCCATTCAGCTGTCTGTCAGGAATGTCCTGTATTCGAAACCCGTATATTGATCACTCGCCTATACATATCCGTCGGAAATTGCGTTCCTGGATCGTGAGTGTCGGATTGAGACGGCTTGATGGGGTAGCTGGGCGGATCTGCTGAAGAGCTCGTATGCGTTGATGAGAAGGAAGCCAGCTGACTGGCACTGAGCACCCATGCAGACGCAGCATATTGAAGTTATCGCATTAGAGAGTTTTAAAAGGCGTACTTGGCGTGCTGCTTTAGATATTTTGTCTACTTTTTGCAAGTAAATCATGTATATGGCTGTTGAAACCGATAGCCTTTCGATGAAAGCATTCCACAATGCGCCCCCCTTCTACCCCTTCCGCCTCCACTGCGGAAATATGATTTGAAGAATTTCAAATAGACTGGTGCAGAGCCAAAATCTTGTATTGCTCCCTCATCTGGCGGCTCGAGCTCGTGGAAGAATTTTGAGGTGTTGTCCATAAGAAGCAAGTCATCGAGCCAAGGCGCACCCTGGTTCATACATCTCTTCACAATGCTTTTTTCAGAGGCTCTAGTCCTTTCTCAACCCTTCTTCTCCAGTCTACTTTTAGCAAACTTCTCATGCCACTTGTTGACTTTGGGAGGTGCTTTCGTTTCTGCTTCCTGCACAATTAATTCGATTGTATCTTCGATCTTAGAGATTGTTGTAATTGATGGTACCGGGATAAAAGTCGCGGCATCGTCTGCTTCGGTTGGGAATGTAGTCGAAGGCTGCAATACCATAATTGGGTTCGACGTGTTCTTCTGCCGCATCTGGTATTTCTTGTCCCCAGAGCAAAGAATGGCGTACCCGGGGGTAGTAGCAGTCGCAGGGGAGGATGTTATGGTGATGCTACGGCGATGTTAGCTTCAAAGCAGAGGAACAAGAATAAAACGGGGTCAAACGCTGGAGGTTTGTCCGACTCCAGGAGAGCTAGGAGCTCCGGTGGAAGTTCCAGAAGCTTAAAGGCTTGCTGGTTGTGGTTCGCAGAGAAAGGGATATCGACATCGTACTGGGTTGACATAATGGATGGTGGGGATTACAAAAGGTCAGTTTGAATGAGGTCGTTTGTAAGTGATGTGTTTGTTACGAGTTGTTCCAAGTTGAAAGTTTGGAGTAGGAGGTTAAAAGTCGGCGGGGTCGACGGACCTCTTGTTGACAAACGCGGCGAACCAATCAACGCGTCGGATCGTGATGCCTCGAGAAGAAGCTCTCCGCAAATCTATACTTAGAAGTTCAGACCCCGTCCACCCCGGATCGTGCATGAAGTAACGCAATCAGGTGCTTCCCGAACCACTCAAAGGCCTTGATCGTGTATCCGCATCTGCAGTACTGGAAGTACGGAGGTACAAACTTTCAACAGAAACACACCGTCTGGCCAAAGACGCGTCGTCGCCTTGTTTGTTCATTTGTTCATGCCCAACCAGATGCTCGCCAATAGAAACATCAATTCGTCAAACCACATCCACGCACAGAATTCTCTTCAGTCGCATCTATCGAGGAACCGTCGCGATGAGGGGGGCCCGTTGACCGGCCTGGACTAGCCATCTCCTACAGTAAACAACTACCCTTCAGCACGAGCTTTGCCATGGTTCGAGTCACCGACGAACTGATCTTGGCGCAAGACCAAGTCAGTCTCTATTACACTACTGATCCCTCTCTGGGAAATCTGCCAGTCCTCATATTCCATGGCCCTTCGACGACGAGCAATTCCACCCTCAACAGCTCTCGAATCCAGGTCCATGTCTTCTCCGCAGCTGGATTTCAAAGCTATCCGCGCATCACCATCTCCCCCCACTCGCCGTTCTATCAATCCGTAAATCATTTGCCGCGCGACCAACAGGGAGACGAAACATGTCGGGGTCTAGCGTTTGGATTATTGAAATACTTCAGGGAGTTGCCAGAAATAGTCAAGAGTGGTTTGATCCGTCAATCGGCGCATACTCCAAACAAGATACCTGGTTCGGCTCCTACATTATTTGGCGAGCAACATGCGGCAGATCTGGCGGGCTCGATGGTCAAGCTGGAAAACAAAGCGGGTGTTATTCAGGATATAGAGTCAGCGTTGCGGCCCCAGCATATCAACAATGTTGATATTGATCTCGTTCTGCCACCGGGCTCGATTGCAGACTTCCAGGAGGAGATTGCGGACGAGAATATGGACGATGATGACTTATCAGATCCTACCTTGAAACAATATGGCATTTATGCTTCACTGGTTAAGCTTTTCGGCGAAGTGTCATTTGTTCCAACTTCAAAGCTGCGCCGGGCGCCATCCAAACCCACGTCTCTCAACAAATCGAGAACTTTCATGAAAGACCAGAAGATGTCATTACGTCGAGAAATGGGAGAGTTTGTTGATACCGAAGAGCGATATGTTATCAAAATGCATGAGCTCGTCAATCAAATAGCTGATGATTTCCGCACAAAGGCGAGGAGTCGGGCATTTGGGAGCGTCAGTCCTTCTGAACAGGATCTGGCAAAGCTCTTTCCTCGATGCTTAGATACGATCTTGCAAGTGAACTCATCTTTCCTAGCAGACATCAAGAAGGTTATGGACGCTACGGAAGAGGAAGCAATGGGAGACTTAGAAACCCTTACCGTTGGTTCGACCGGATCTCGACATGGTGCATCTGGACGTTTGAAAGATCCCACTGGAGCCCTTGCATTTGCCAAAGTACTTCTCGAATGGTTCCCTCAATTTGCAGACTGTTACCAAGAATACATAAATGCCAGTCAAGAGTTTCCACAGCTCATTTCCTCGTTCACCAAACAACAATCAAGTTTCTCCCAAAGAGTCCAGCAGACTGGAGAGCAACGCCTTCGATCCGCTGTCATTGAGCCTGTCCAGCGACTGCCACGTTACAGCCTCTTCATTGACAATATTGTCAACTGCCTTCCGGTACTTCACCCCGCTCTACAGCCTATGCTCAAAGCAAGAGATGTCATAACCTCAATTTGTTCTCTGGACCCACCTGCAGCAGACAAGTCTCAGGTTGTAAATCGATTACGGAATATAATCGGTTCTTGGCCTACGGCTCTGCATCCGCAAGGTCGACTCATTACCGCAGTGGATGTTCTTGAGCTCCCAGCTCCATTTCATGCTGATCCATCAGACGTCCCCGCAAATGCTAGAGAAGGAATGCTCCTTATTTTTGCAGATTGTGTCGTCTTGCTCAAGAAGGCTAGAGAATGCACTTTATCGGCCAGAGGCGTCATGGCTGAAATTGACAAACCCTCGGCAGCTTCCATGATGGCGCCTTTTACAGCTGCTGCGGGGGGACAAAAACACATATACGAGCTGACATTCAGCGGCTGGCACTTCTTGGGTGATGTTCGTTTCACAATGTCTAACGATGGACGCAGTATCTGGATGACCTCGCTACGCGAACTGAAGGACCCTTTGACTGGCAGAGAACGCACTTCTCCAGCCCCTACCATCCGCAATTTTACTCTCCATACTGGGTATGAGGGTAAAGCGCTGAGGTTGACCGAGGAGATTACTCGAGCTAGGCTAGAAGGAAGATTTCCTGAAAGTGAAAGAGAGACAGACAAATGGTGTCTAAGATCAATAAAACTGCATGCTGCTGAGATCTCTCTTCACACTGCAATCTTCGAAGAAGGAATTGACACGTTAGTTGAGGGCAGGAAGGAGCCGGCTCCCATTCGGATCGTGATTGATCATGATAAGGGTACGAAAGGTGCCCCTGTAGGCCACTACGGCGTCGAGATTGTCGCCAACGTATCGGTCCTTGGGGGTGGATTGAAGTATCGGCTCGAGGTAGATGGACTCCACGATAGGGTATTTGTAGACGAAGTGGTCACAGAGCATTTTCTGCCCACGTTTGCAAAGAGAAGTAATTGCACATCATTCAAAAGAGTAGAAATAAACTGACAAACTGCGTAGCTGTGGACTTGCTTCGATCGCAGTACAATCTGAGCAACCCGGCTTTAAGCGGAGCATTCTCGTCATTCCACTCGAAGATTCTCAAGTCGCTTTACGTAGTGGCTGAGGGTGACAAAATGAAGAGCATGCGGTCTCCATCACCTGTCAAGATGCTTTCGAGCTTTTTAAGCGGGGGCTTCAATAGCTCGGTCACATCTTTCAAAGACTCTGGAACCTCCCCAAGTTCGTACAAACACCCACGAACTCCTGTTATGGTCAATATTCCCCCAATGCAAACTACGCCAGTGTCGAGAACAGGCGGCCACAAAACTTCCCAATCTGTTGACTTTGACAGTAAAGGTAGTGTTAGGGCTACTCCTGATGAGACTCGACCTGACAATCCCCTTGTTCGCCTGGAGGAAACATTTACAGGTTACGTTGCTGCTCTACAGGTTCGCAAGGGAAACATTGTTGGGCGAGTACTTCGAAACAGAACAAACGCGGATGAGCTTGCCATCAATGCCATTTACAACACCTTTATTGAGAATCCTTTTGACAATAGAGCATCTTCGGAAGTCACTGTTGACGTTCTGTTCGTAGCCTTCGAGAAGTACTTGAGAATGGCGTGGAAAGACCAGATGGGTCAAGTCATGTCTTTGCAAACTTTGGATGCCTTGCAGGAAAGGTCTTTAAATCAATACCCAGGGGATTTTGCCGACTATGTGAGGTTGGTATTCGGTGAGATGGCACCACAAAATCGACGAGCTTTTATCGCAATAATCAAGCTGCTAGCCGATCTGTTGGATGGTTGTGGCAATGACGGCGACAGAGGTGCCTTGACAGTTGCATTTGCAGAATTGTTGGTCACAGATGGAGAGCCTCATGATTACATCAACTTGTTGGATCGTATGGTGGAGGATGCAGATCGTTTATTTGAAGACATCGGCCCTGGTTCTATCGCTGGCTTTGGCATTTATGGTTCTATTTCTGGGGGCCGGTCTAACCATTCAGCAACTGCATCGTTGACGTCGAACACCTCTTCTTTCCGACGCAGATTTGCCGATACACTGCTCAGACAGAATAGCAAGACTGACGCCGATCGTCCCTCTGTCTGGAGAACATTGAGTAAGACAAATCGTCATGTTGCTACTGGGGAGCCTGTTCCACCTTCTAGCATTTCCAAGGGATCTCTAAATCGGTCGAGGTCGATCGAATCCCCAGGCAGACGACCGGCCTCTCGCGATAGACCTGCTATTCAAGGGCTGTTTGATGACAGGCCTTCAAGCTCGCAAGAACCACCAGGAAGACTGAGTACGATTGGGGCTTCACCTCCGCCCGAGAAGATCGATTCTGTGAAGTCCTTCAAGAAAAGCAGAAGAAGCTCTTTGTCAGATCTCAAGACTTTAATGGCAGCTGCAACGTTAGGCAATAGCTCACCAGCTCCACCTCCCAAGAATACGGAGGGTCTTCATTTCAACACTCCTCCGCGCACCCCATCACCCACCAAGACCCCATCGCCCACCAAGATCCCGGTGGCAGACATGAAATCCCCCTTGTTTCGCACTGGCTCTCCGAACCAGAAAGAGAATATTCCACCCAACTCGAGAAATATTGGAAGTCTGACAGAGCGACTTCAGAATATCATATCCCCGCCTGATGCTGTGGTGGTGAAGGATTTAAGGACTGGCAGGGGGCATTCCAAGACTGTCTCGCTTTCCTCCAACATTCCAACACTTTATGGCTCACCTTATGTGCGTGTCGCCCCAACATCGCGTCCAACATCCAGTCCAGGAAAATCGTCACCCCAAAAGTTGCGCTTGCAAAGTCCTCAAAAGCTGCGAGAACGTCTTCAAAACGAAGCTAACGCAATCAACGAGGCCGAAATTTCTCTACAGAACGAACTCTCGAAAATCGGCGAAGAAATGGCTAAACTCAATGCCGGCTCCTCCGCTCGCTCTGAAGACCTTGATAAACTTGTCTCGACAGTTTCAAGTCTCGAAGTCAAAATCCCTGAAGTAGTTAGGGAGATGACGAGCAAGAATGATACGATTAAGCACGATCTCGAGAAGAGCTTGCAAGCATCCGAGTTCAAAGTTAAAGGCCTGGACCAATTGTACAAGGAGAGCAGTGCGGAGAACGAACTACTGTACGAGAAAATGAATGGCGAGTTAGGGAAGATCGTTAAGGCTTTGAGGGGGAAGGGAAAGGAAGATAAAGAAGAGTTGATTGTTAAAGTCAAGGAATATAGCGAGGATGCAGCGAAAACGAAGAAAGAGAACGCCAGGTTAAGAAGGGAAATTCTAACTCTAAGGGCGCTATTGAAGGCGAGCGAGTGAGGTTCTATTGGGATTTGTCTTTATAGAGGTATAAGGGATGCATGGATGAGCGAACTCTGCATGCGGCGTTTGGTTCAAGGAATAAATGGCTTGTACAGTACCTTATGTCCCAATGGGTTGGGATATTTGTATGTAATGAATGAATGATGGATGAAACATTATCTCTCTCTTCGTCCTTCGTCTCGTTACTGTTTTACATGTCTGACATCTTGCAAAGTTCAAGAGGACTGGCTCATTCATGCCTTCGCCTGTCTCTCAGCACCCTCCTTCTCCATACCCTCGCATCCGGTCGCCTTGCCAGCCATTGCCTCGACTTTGCCACCGATGCCACTTGCTGCTGGCTCACTGGTCCTGTTTTGGTTCGCGCTCTATTCTCCCATCAGTTCTGATTCTTTGAATACATTTCTAGTCATTGGGAATAATGGGAAGTACCTTCATCTCATCAATACCAGCTTTTGCATCCTGCTTGCCGCTCTGCTGCCATTCCGTGCTACCCATCACATTTCCAATCGTCTCTTCGGCGTAGCCTTTTGCGTATTGTGCGTGCCCGGAAATCATCGAGGGGTTGTTGTTGGATGCCATTTTGTTGTAGCTTGGGAGTGTAGGGATTGGAGAATGTGAGAATGTAGAATTTAGGGAATATAGAGAGATGGAGACTGCGCTTTTGGGAAAGGAGGGATATGTACTTGTGGTGATGTCATTGAAAACGCAAGGCTATCCAGGATGGACAAGGCTGAAGTTTCAAACTACTTGATAGAAAACAACAGTATGCGAAATATACGGAACCTCGCATTACTGTTCTATTCCTCAATCATTAGTTCAGCGTGCTCTAGTCTCGGCAGCTCTGTTAATTCCCGATGCCTCAACCCCGTTCTCGGGCTTCTGGACATCTCCCTATGCGTTTCTGAACATCCTCATAGCATTATTATTTCCTCTCCTCACATACGCCTATTCTATCTTTCGTCGATTTCGCCATCACCGCTATGCGCCCTTCCCAGGCTTCCCAACGGGTAATACGGGTCCAACCCGTGGCGGTGACGGGCGGTGACGGGCGGTAATTCAACCCACTAGATGTTCGCCGGGTGGTTACCCGTAAATATACGGTTTTCGGGTTGAATAACGGGTATCTGCGCTAGTAGCCGGGATATAATAGATCCGGCCGAGAGAAAGCTATCGGCTTTAAACCTCTATGCTTAGCCCGGCCCCGCTTATATCTCGCCCGCTTATACTACACCTACTATAGTTCTCATAGGCTCTAAATAACTTCTCTATAGCATTTACTCGTATAGGGGGCAAATTAAAGGACCCTAACCCGGCGAGTGTACTGGTAACCGGCGGCTCTATATTCAACCCTCTAGAAGTCACTCGAATACCTGCAGGTTGACCCGTATTTATTAGGAAGCCTGCTCCTTCCTATGATGATGATGATGATGATGATGATTGTAATTAATATCTAGCAAAATATAGGTAAAACCTGTAGATCTAGGGACCTCCTAAGAGGTATAGAGATATACTAAGCTTAGGAATTATATATAAGATAACCTATTAAGAAAGACATTTTATATAAAGAGCATATAGCTAAAAGACTATATAACTATAACCTTCTCTTATATTTAAGATAGACTATAAGGAAATTTTAAAGTAGGTAGAACAACCTAAGAGTAAATACTTAAAAGAGTAATAGTTTAGTCAGCTATAAAGCCTTAGTATTATACTATATATATAGTAAGAGTTTAAGCCTAAGAGTAAAAGATAAAAAGTAGTAGTATTAAATAAAAGTGATAAATATCTCTTAAAAGCGCCTAAAAAACCTTTATCTTCTAATTCTAAAACTAATATTATATATAATCTTATTACTAGGACATATTGGGCTTAGAATAGGGGTTTCACTATCATGTGACTTAGCGTAGCTTACGTAATGCAAAGAGGGCATCACCTCTTTATAATACTACGATTTTAGCAAGATAAGCAATTAATAATAGAACCCTAGAACCTTATAATACAGATCTACAATTATAGTAAAGTGATCATCTTATAATACTAATACTAATTAGTAATTAACCTTATACGTTAGTCATAGAATAGCCAGGTTTATTAAAAAGAGGCGACCTAGTATCTAATATAAAATTGCGCTTTTAAGAGATAGTAGATCTACTAATACTCTCTAGGGCCTATAAAAACAATAATAGAAGAAGAACTAAACGTTGCTACTAATACGCCTATATCTACTACGTAGAACAATTACGATTAATCACATAGTATAGTGAATCAGGATTTGGCATACAAAGTGAAGTATAAAGTGGGTGAGAATGTAATTGTCATTGATCTGAAGAGAGAAGAAAGAAAGATTAAAGAAGGTAATCGAAAAGCTAGTTATATACATGATTTAGCTTAGATAAGTACCTTAGAGCTAGGTCCTACCTATGCTCCTACTCTATAGTCTCACGTGGTGCCTTTGTACTATGACACGATTCTAACAATTTAGTCTTAAACTAGTAGTAATAGAAGAACGCTTCTTATAAAGTAAGAACTAAATGCTAAGGATCTAAATTAATATTAATATTATTAATAAATTATACCTACGACTATACCTAATCTTATACATATTATATAAGTTTCTATATCCTTTATACAAGCATGAAAAGACTATTTTTCTATTAAATTTTTCGAATTTTTCAACCTAAATTTTAGTCTTAAATTTACTAAAACCTTATTATAAAAATATTAAATTTTATTTCAAATTCCTCCTCTATAATATCATTCCCCCTACTAGTAGCATATAAGAGGTATATGAACTCTAGGTAATAAAGAAAACCATTTTATCCTTTAGATAAGGAATAGTATATAATAGAAATTATAAATAGAGCAATTATCTATCATATATAAGAATAGACAATTATAGGATATTAAGATATTATATTATAGGAATACTATTAAAAAGACTTTATAGGCTAGACATATAAGATCTAGAACCTAGTAGATAAGATTATACTATAATTTATTTAGGACTAGCTTTAAGCAAATAGAGTCTTTATTCTAAAAGATAGGGAGCTAATTTCTATTACTTTATAGAAAGTTATTAATATCCTAAAACGAGAAGAATAAACTATAAAAGAGATTATAAGGCAAATTAAGACTATAAAGGTCTTTAATTTATAATAGAACCTAGCATATATTAAGCCTTAAGTATAATCAATAATAGGCTCTCCTCTAGCTAGATTTATAGATATAGTATAGTATTAAAATCTAGTATAATATCAACTCTTATTAGAGTAACAACCTCTTTCCTATATACCTTAATACTACTAGAATGCTTAATTTAATAGTCCCCTAAATGCTAATATACCCCTAAATGCTAATATACTCTAAAACGCTAATCTCTAGAATGCTAATAATTAGCAAAATATATAGAATTAAGCTTTCCAACTACATATATAGAGATAATAGCATTTTGCCTAGCAATCTTACTAAAATGGATAGTAGTATATTTATTAGGCTATTGCCTAGTAGTAGTAGTCCTAGAATCCCTAGAATCCTTATAATACTATCTTATAAATCTTTGCCTAATATTATCCTCTATTAGACCTTCTTATAGTAATACTACCTTAGAATCAAGGTATTATACTTCCTAAGCCTTCTATAAAGTAGATTATAAAGATGACTAAATTATATAATAACTTTAAGAAGAAATTTAAAAGTGAGATATATAATATTCTTAATATAAAATTAAAAATCTTTTACGATTCTTATGAAAAAATAGGCCTACTAAGAAAGCAATACTACTATACATTTATAGTAATACTAATAGGCAAAGCTGTATTATTCTACTATAATTCTCTCTTTAGATAAAGTATATAATTTAAGCAAATGCTTAATATAATTCGCCTCTACTTTAAAACTAAGAAGAATTAATAGCTTTATATATAAGAATAATAAGAAATGATATATAGAAAAGTTATTATAAAGTACCCTTTAAAGACATATCTATAATATCTATAGCTACTTTTTAAGAACTTCTAGAAGATCTAGTAAGATCTTATAATAGTATATTAATTAGAGTATAGCCTTTACGATTAAGTTATTAATACTTATTAAGGTATTATAAATTGCAATTTCGTGTTATATAAGCTTATAGTAATATATAAAGGTATTTGCATAAAGCTTAAATCTACTATAAAGACTTATATTTAGTCTTAAGAGTCTTAGTAGTAGTTCTTTACTAATAATACTATTAAAGTAGAGTAATATTAGACCGATCGTACCTATAAAGGCAATCCTAGAGGTAGAGGCAGTAGGAGACTATTCTTCTATAGCAATTTAAAGAGAAGTAGCTAGTATAGAGCCTTAAGTTATAGCCGATTTAGTAGTAGTAGAACTAGCTCCTTAGCATATTAGAAGAAGTGCTTTATCTATAGCAAACCTAATTACTAGTTGATATTATACTTTAAAAAAGATAAGTAAAAGTCTTATACTAAGTAGAAGCAAATAAGAGGCTATTCCTAAGAGCCAAATCTTGCTTACTATAGTACTTTCTTGAATAAATTTAAGGACATTTAAGGCTTATCAAATGACCCTAAAATGATTAAAGTAGAGCAATTACTAGTAGAGCTAGAGGTTAATAAAGGGTACGACTAATTTATTACTAAGTATAGTACTATTAATAGTATTAAGATAGTCATAATTCTTAATAACTAATCAATACTATATACACTTACAAAATCAGACATTTTTAACGAATTACCTTCTAAATCACTTCCTAAATCACCTCCTAAATCACCTTAAATAGAGATATCTATTTTTACTCTTAACGACTACTACTCTACTAAATTCTAAGGCATTATACCTAATAGTAGAGTAGCTAGAGTATTAACTATAAGATACCTACAATTCCTAGTACTATAGCAATTAGACCCTTTAATTATAATAGATAAGATAACTATAAGTTAATATAAGATTCAATTTAGTACTAAGACTGCGATTTTTAAAGGAACTATTAATATGCCTACTCTATTAGATAATATTACCTTTTATATGATCCCTATAAATACTCCCTTCTTATACTACCTTTAAGATATAGATAAGATAGAAGTAAAGCTTAATAACCTTAAGAATTTACTAATTTAAGGTACTATTATAATACTAGTTATATGAAAATAGGAACATTTTTAGATATTACTATATTATTAAGAATAAGCAATTACATAGAGTCACCTAATAGAAGTTGAATTAAGATAACTTTATAGATAATTTAAGTATCTCTTAGTATATAGACTATACTAAATCTTCTAAAGAACTAGAAATAAAGTTGATTTAAGTGCTTTAAAGTACCTTATAAAGATTTGCTACTATTATTAAATATATAGCAAATCCCTAAAAAGATTTAAGTTTACCCTTAAAGATAATTATAACTTTAACTATAAAATCTTTATTAATATAATATATTTATTAGGAAAGCCTATAATGTATATTATTAATACTATAATAGGATTCTAAGTAGCTTGATTCCTTAAGGACATATTAGCAATTATAGCTTAGGAGTCAATTTAATTATACTAGATTAATATTTATTAGGGACTACCTAATCTTATTACTTATAATGCTAGTAAGAACTTCGTATCTACTAAATTTAGATTATATATAAAGGCAATAGTAATAGATATTAAGGCAGTTCCTATTAAAGCTTATAATAGTATTAGAAAGATTAAGCAATATTATAATATCTTTAAAAAAGCATTTAAAATCATTTAGGGCAATCTAATTAGGTTAGACCTAGATATTGCTCTATAAATGGCTATTAAATGCGTTAATAATATAGCTAGTCTAGATAGTATCATTCTTATATTACTTATCTTTAAAGTATATCCTAGAATGACTAGAGATTCGCTACTCTTAGTAATAATTATATAATAAGCTAAGGCTATTTAGAGAGCTATAAAGAAGGTATAACGCCTATATGCTAAACGTAAAGTAATAGATGTATTAGTAATAAGAAATAGGCCTAATACTTAACCTACTCTAGATCTCTTCTTCTAATTAGATATCTAAGTTTAGTAGAAAAAGAAGGACTAGATAGGTCCCTTCAAGCTGATTATAATAGATAGCAAGACATATATAGTCTAGATAAACTATAGCGTTACTAACTTTAGAACTACTATTATAAAGCTATATTTTATTAATAAAGATAATGATATAGACTAAAATCTATTAGTAGAGGCCGATTCTAGAAGTAATAATAATATCCCTTATATGCCTTAAGCCTAAACTAGTACTAATAAGGTGCCTATATACTAATATAGAGGCAGACCCCTAGGATTAAAGAATAAGCTATATGTTCTTAATAAAGACTTTAAAGAGCAGCTTATTATAATAATATCTAATAGAAAGGAGCTTATAATAATCTTTATAATAAGTAAGAAGCAAGTAGATTAATAGCTATCTTTATAGCTATATAAAGATAGTAAGATTATAACTTTAAAGAAGCTATTTAAGGCTTTAAGATATAATAAGATCAAGGATCTAATAAGAAGTAGCATCTTCTACTTTAAGCGATTTAATGCTATAAAGCATACTAGCCTTCGTATCTTTAACTTTTAAATAGTAGATAAAGTAAAAGGGAAAGTAATAGAAATACTATATAAGAAGTCTAGACTTATTATCTAAGGCTATAGCAATAGAGAGAAAGAGTTTATATTAATACAATCTCTAACGATTTAGCATTCAAGCTAGCAAATCATTATCATACTAGTACTCTACTTTCTTATAATTAATATAGCATTTTAGGCCTTAGACAAGTTTGTATTACTATATTTTAGCCTATAGATTTAGAATATTACTTAAGTATATACCTAATCCTAGATAGAACTATAGTATATAATTTTAGTACGATTGCCTGCCTAGATATACTATCTCTATTCTAATAACTTTCTTATAATTATTATTAAACCCTTTTATAGCATTATAAAAGCTAGAACCTATTAGTAGGCTACTTATAGCAAATACTATAAAGAATAGCTACTAATAATAATATCTACCTATAACCTATATCTACTAGTAAGTACTATAGATAATAAATTTAGGGTTATAGGAATATAGATAGATAATATGCTTATCTTAAGGACTAATACTTTCTTAGCATTTAAGAAAGAGGAATTAATAAAGGTAGACTTTAAAGCAAAGCCTAAAAAGAAGCTAGCTTCTAAGAATCCTCTCATTTTTAATAGCTATATCTTAATAATTAAAGATAGTATCTTATATCTATATTAGAAGGACTAAGAAAAGAAGATTAATATTATTATAGATAATAGTAATATAAAGTATTAGTATATTAAGTAGTATACTTAAGGAGCATATATTATATTAACTTGCTAGCTAGAAGCAGCTTTTGATCTATTAGTTATAGTATAATACTAAGACCTTATAGCTAATAATATTATAGTACTTAATAAGCAATTAAAGTAGCAAATAAGCAATATTAACTAAGGTATTAACTACGTCCCTCTAGACCTTTCTATAGCAAAGCTATTTATCTTTATTAATAGCTTATTTGCTAATAATAAAGATTTTAGCTCCTAGATTAGATATGAAGTCATTATTATAAATAAAGTACTAAGAGATAATAACTTTACTATTAAAGGCAACCTTATCTATTAGAGCTTAATAAAGAGTAAATAAGTTATTTAAAGCATTCTAGCATCTAAGATCTATAGAATGATAAGAGGCATTAATATGTCCTATATCATTATAATAATAATAAACCTTATCTTAATATAACTTAAGATCCTATTAATTCTAACGATTATCTATACTAACTCCTATTTCTTTTATGAGTACCTTATTAAGCTTCATCTACAAAAAATTTTCGTGCTAGCCTAAAATGATATTGTCAAAGCGGTTAATAGTATTAGAGTAGTACTAGGCTAGTACCTTTTCTGCTAGGCTAGTATATTTTAATTGCAATTGAGATATTAACTAGTTTATATCTTAATCGTAATACTAATTGAGATATCAACTAGTTCATATCTTAATTGCGATTTTGAATTAGTTATTATTTTCAGCTACACCTAGCTATATTAGCATTTTCGATCGTAATTTCCGATCGTACTAAGCTAGATCTAGTATATCCTATACTTCTGCCCTACTTTATACTACGGCCTATACTCCCGACCTATAGCCTGTACTCCCGACCTACGGCCCGTATTCCCGACTTATATTAAGCTGCAGCACGCTTATTTAGCCTATATAGAGCGGAATATTAATTATTCCGGCCTATATATGCCTTTGCTAGCTCTCTAGTACTATGAGCCATAATGCTATAATTTTTTTTATCGTGAAATCAATTGATTAAGCGAAAGTTTAATCTAGGGCCGGTATCTATATTGCGCTAGTATATATACACATAGCGTAGGCAGGCAGTAGAGGAGGGAAGGAAGGGGAGAGAAGAGGCCCTTTAGGTAATACACCTATACCTATACCTGTACCTATACCTGCAGCTATATATATATATATGTATATATAGGGTCTACTATAAATAGAATCTACTAGCATGAGTAGGGGTCTTCTAATAGTACTAAAGTTTTAGACTGATATATTTGGCGACTTTTCTACTAGCCTAGTAGATTTCGCTAAATTTTTCTACTACTAGTACCCGCCTAATAGGAAAATTTTTTGTAGATATTAGTACTATAAAGGAGAAACGTCTTATAATTAATATTATAAGCATTTGATAATCCTATAAGAAAAGGGAGCTTCTAGAGATTAGATAGATTAATAGTAATAATAACCTAGTAGATATAATAATAAAGAGCAATTATAATAAAGCGCTAGAGACCTTTATTAATACGAATCAGCTTTATATACAAGTTGAGGATTAGGTAAAAAGGAGCGCATAGAGCGCTAGCTATATTAGGTTTCTTCTACGAAAGCATTTTAAGCGTTTTTATTATAAGCAATTCTAAGTACCTTAAGAATACTTTCTTATTAGTTTCCTTATCTATCTTATCTTTAATTGCTAGATTACTATTAGCCTATTTAATCTAAGCTTTTAAGCTACTAATCTATAATTCTTATAATAATCTAGCTATATTTCTATATTCTTTTAAAATACATTTTACTATATTATATTACTTTAGTAAAAGCAAGGCCTATACTATACTAGTAGTAGTATAAAGAGGAATAAATGTTCATATAGTTAATAGACTATATATAGGCATAGGAATGAAAGTAGTATAGAATAAGAGTAAAACGAGTAATAGAAGAGAATAAATCCTAAGCAAGAATGCTAGCTAATACTAAAAACTAAGAATAAAGGCAAAAGTATATATTATAAAGAAGATAAAGTTCTATATAAATAGTCCTCTAGTAAGTATATAGCTATAGAAGAGCCCTAAGACGCGCTAACCTTATAATGTCATATAATTAAAGAAAGACTAAAAAATCCCTACTATATAGCTCCCTTCTTTAAGTGATTGTCCTTTAATTACTTCTATTATCTAGCCCTATAGCTCTAAAGCAAGTAGACTTATAATTAGCTAAAAATAAGTAATAGGAAGTAAAAGCAAGTATGAAATCTCTTTCTACCTCCTATAGCCCTAACCCTATTTCCTTAAGCCTAAGCCTATTTCCGCTAGCTTATAACTCTACTATAGTTATTATATATAACTTAAATATAAAATAACTTAAAACATTTACTATTAAATATACTTTATCTTAAAAAGGAAGTTATTCGCTATATTAATCTAACTTTAAGCTTTATATAAATACCTTCTACTTCTCCCTCCCTCTTTCTCTTTTATATAACCTTATTAATACTAATACCTACTCCTTTTTCCTTCCTTTATATAATCTTATTAATACTAATATTCACTTTTCTACTAAACTAAAATGTTAAATAATACCTCTTTTCTCTCTAGTCTTAGAGCTACCTTATTCCTACTATCCGGATTCTCCTTTTCTAATAGTAATATGTCATTCTATATAGCGCAAGCTAGGTCTCCTAGTACTCTAGCTTCCTAGGTCTAGCCTACTAATATAATTATAGCCGTAGGCCTTAATGCTTTATACCTTATAATCATTTAAAATAGTATTATAGAATTTAATAAGCTACTTATAAATAGTAGTAAGTATTTATAAGTTTTATATATTAATAAGTTCTTAGCTCTACGCCTAGTATAGTATCCTAATCCTAGCTAAATATATCTTCTACTATACTATAAAGCTTGCTACCTATATATCTAGGCCTTCTTTACTAGACGGGTATTATAAGGCTACTAATATGTAAGAGTTTAAGGCTATAGTAATCTAGGCATTTAGTAGGTACTATAAGGGTAATCTTTATAATATCTATAATAGTAATATAAAAGGCGTTTTCTAATCTTATAACAATCTTAAAGGCATAAAGGATAATGCTTACGCAAACTATATATACTACTATGCCCTAGCTAAGTGTGATTATTATATGTATTTTCTCTTATAACTTATCTTATTAGTAAGGACTTACTCTAGTTATAGTATATACTTAAGACTATAATAATAAGAAGTTAAAGCTAACCTTTCCTCCTATGAAGCTAGGCTCTAGCCCTAAGCCTATTACTAAATGCTAATATAGCTACTTAACTTAAGGTTATACTTAATACCTGCCTAGCTATCTCTATCTATATCTATTTAAGATAATCCTATTTTCCCTAAGGAAGCTTTCTTTTGCTCCTAGTAATATCTTTATATAGCTTGAATTTAAGCTATTTTACTTGCCTATATTTTATATCATAATCCTATATGTGAGATATGTAGCCTTAAAACCTATTATAGCTTTATGCTTCTCTCTTCCTACTTCTATACTCCTTTTTAATTTCTTTATATTAATACTTTTAAACTTCTCTACTTTCTCTAATCTACTCTACTTTCTAGTCTTAGATTTCTATTAGGAATACCTAACGTCTAGTATCTTTCTTACTAGAAACTTTATTATAATTTATTTAAAGGTTTAAAAGAGAAGTAGAAGAATCTAAAATCTTAACTTATAATTCCTTACTCTATATTAGAACTCTTTATTAAGTTATTATAAGTATAACTACTAACTTATATAAAGCTCTAAAATTTAAATATATTCTTTTAAAAGCCTTATTCTTATATCTTAACTTATAATATCTTCTAACTAGTAGACCCTTTAAGTACCCTTTCTTATCTTCTACCTAACTCCTTCCTAAACCTATCTTCCTTAGAGTAGGCTATATAGCAACTAATATCCTAAGTCCTATTACTACCCTCACGCAAGGCTCTAAGATGCTTTTAAGTATAAAGAATACCTAGCTAGGTAGATAGTACTAGACTTTCATTTCTTTAAGTAATCTAGTAGCTAACTAAGCAAGTAGATTAAACGTTCCTTATATAACTTAAAGACGTAAACATATTATATAAAGCTACTATCTTCTTATAAGTATCTATTAGACTATTATTATTTAGGTTTTCAACCTTTAAGTCTTCTAAGAGATATTTGTATCTCCTGCTCCTCTTCTTCTTCCTTGCCTTAAAACCTAAGAATACTTTTATAAATAGTTAATATTACTAATTTCTATATATTATTAAGTCCCTATTAGCTATCTTATTCGCATTCCCTTTTTAAGTATCTACTCCTTTATTTTCTTAAGTAAGATTACTAGTCTTATCTTAAAGTATTAGCTATCTTTAATATAGTATAGTAAGTATATAGGAATTTTCTTTAGACTTATCTAATAGTAGTAAGTATACTTTAAAGTAAGTATTAGATCTAGGAATCCTTAAACTAAAGACTTATCCTCCTAGCTTATTCTTTTAGTCTAATATCCTTTTAAGCTTGCCTATTTCCTTATACCTACCTATCTTATACTTTTTACTCTTTTAGGAATCCTTAGATAGCCTTAGAATCTTCTTTTTATAATTAGGTTAAAACATTTAAAACCTAGAATCTAGTATCCCTAGGAACCTTTTAAGTATCCTATTATCACTATTCTATAAGCTAGTTTCTTTACTTATTTCCTAGTTTATAATTTCATATAAGAAAGATACTATTATATATACTCTTATAATTTACTCCTATTATCTCTTCTAGCTTATAACTTTTCTCCTCTTAATAGCTGATTTTACTACTATTAAACTTGCTCCTTTTATACTAGGCTCTTTAATTCACTTCTACCTAGTTATTCTACTTAAAGTTATACTTAAAGTTACTACCTACTCTCTCTTAGCTATTTCTCCCTCTTTAAAACTACCTTTTAACTTTAAACTTCTAACCTTAATACCTTAAATTTCTTAATTTCTTATATGTCTTATAGTATCCTCACTCTACTTATAATACTACTATTACTATATCTTCCCTTCCCCTAGCCTAGAACTAAGCTGCTAGCGCGGTTAGTAATAACTAGAGTCTTTTTAACTTCTATCTTATAATTATTAAAAATAGTATTACAACTCTTAATAGAGCTATTATAAGTCTTGCTTCTAGGTTATATGCTTTTACTATATCTACTAATATCTAACTAAAGATCTTATTCTAAATAATCTCCTCTAAATAGCTATCTGCTAGCGCGCATTTTAAGGTTACTTATAGTTTCTCTTCTAATAGGACTAGGATTACTACTTGACCTAATAGTAGCTATATGCTCTAGAATAAGTAGGAGTTAGATAGCGCCTTTATATAAGGTTTTAGGACTAATACGAGTAGTAGCTATACCTATTATACTAGAAGTAACTAGATTCTAGTTTTCGCATAATGCTAATTTTATATATCTTTTACTAAAGCTTATGCTAGTTGCCTTATAATATATAACTTAAAGCTATATTTATTTTATATATAGCCTTCCTCTCTTATAATATACCTTGCTAACTATTATTATAATTAAGATCTAGATTTCATGTCTATTAGCTTAGTGCCTAATATCCCTAAACCTCTTTATACCCTATCTCCTAATACCTATAAGTACTACTTCTATACCTGTAATAGTAATCCTCCTACTAATAGTATCTCTTCCTACTTGCCTATCTACTATAATAAGTAGAGACTTACTTGCTCCTTTCTTATATTATTATCCTTTATATATATAGCTCTAGTTTCTATTATTAACTTTTAGCCTTTAATCTAAGCTATTAAACCTTTTACTATTTTATATATGCTTTAAATATATAAATAATAATAATAAAACTTAAATAAAAACCTAAAATCTTACTACTTATAGCTCCTTCCTTTTTTATATAATTATCCTTTAATTACTTAACTTAAGTATATAAAAAATAAGGAAAAACAAGTAAGCTTAGAATAAGTATAGTAGTAGA
>QGMI01000118.1:0-62933 GCA_007821535.1 Lachnellula occidentalis | reverse complement strand
ATATATACTTATTTATCTATTATAAATTAAACAATTAATAAATGCTTACTATATGATTATTATATATAGAGCGGCGAAAATATTATCTATTAAATACTATTAGTAGGCGTTGTAATTTAATAAAGAGATATAGCTTAGGTCTACACGAGCTATAGTAGACGTCCGTCTGACCTATATACTAAGATAAATCCGAACATTAGAAGGGATATAGAGTGAAGTCGCGTGACTCTATACTATAGCGATACAACTAACTAGTATAAATCCGCCATTTTTAGCAGGAATCTCACTTTGTGAGAATATCACTTTTTTAAGATTGATTTTTATATACTATAATTATAATAACTTAATAACTATACTTCTCTATACTATAATAATTATAGATAACCATTTCTACTATAGTAATAAATACTAGATAAAAAGCAAAGGCTAAAAAAGTACCTTCTTATTACCTTATAGCAAAACGCGCCTTAAAATTGCTTACTATAACCGTACTAAAACGCGCTTGTATAGTATTAATTATTACTCTAACCCTAGCCCTAGTGCTAAAGAGAGTAAAAGCTATACTAAAGGCGCTTATAAAGACGCCTACGCCTATAATAGATCTACTAGATGATGATCTATTTAAATTAGCAAGTCCTACTATTACTACTAGCTTCCCTGCCTAGAAGGCAAAGCGACCTTTTAATCTAAGGCATTATTAAGATAAGGATTAATAGGTAGAAGTTATAATTGCTATTACAATTAGTAGTATAAAGAAAGGGACTATTATTAAGTATATTAATATTAATAAGTACTATGCTCCTAGGTATTCCAAGCTTTAAAAGGTAATTAATAAAGAGGTACTTAATTTATAGTATATACTATGCTTAATTCTAGTATATGAAAGGCTTTAAGCATAACCCTAGAAGGTCTATTTAGGAGACCTAAAAGTAGAGAAGTTAATCTTAATCCTTAGTAATAAGAAGTAGAAATTAAAGATTCTCTTCTTATTCTACTAAACTTTACGTTTTAGAGGAAAGAAGTTAAAATACGCCTTTAAATTATAGGTAGAAGCGAATTTTATTCTACTTAACTAAGCTACAACTCTCCCTCTTCTAAAAACGACTCTAAAAAAGGTAATACCTCTTAAGAGACAATAACGTGTATAATTCGACCTTTATAGTAGTAGTAATAATAATAACGATGCTAGTCTAGCGCTACTCTTAAAGCTATACCTTCCTTCTCTTCTAAAACGCGATTCTATTACTAAAAGATCACTTAAACGCTAGCGAGATAAGGATACAAGTAAGCTAGCTTTAAAGCAATTAGTTAAGCGTGTTTTTGCCTATTACTTCTATAAAAATATAATATGCTTAAAGATAGGAGGCTATTACTATATCTATAAAGGAAAGCATTACTCTTTAAGTCTAGATAATTAAAAAGAGTAGGTAGTTATAATAATAATAGACCTACTAATAGCAATTATTAAGAAACTACTACCTTAGATAATTAGGAAGATTTAAATAAGATATTAAGTAATAAAGCTAATCATATTAAGAAGGAAAGAGAAGAAGGAAGCTAAGCCTAAAGCTTATAATATAATTATAGTATCTAACTTAAAGGTACCTCTAATATACTTCTACTTTAATATTATAGTACCTCTCCCTTTATAGTATACATTTACGCCTACGAATCCAAGTTTGCTTATAGAGGTAGTACCTAACCTCTATTACCTCTAAAAGTGATAATAAGAGTATAATCCTAAATCACGCCTAATTCTAATACTTTAATTATCTCTTCTATAAATTGCATATACTACTATATCTTCTAATATAATAAAGCAATTTGAAAACGATCTATTAAAGTATGAGCTAGATAAGGAAGTATACTAGAAGCTTATTAGTACCTTTGATTTACTATAAGTCTATAAGATACGATTTTACTAGCTTATAAAATATACTATAGCAGATTATATAGATAAGATACATATCCTATATAGTACTATCATGTTTATATTAGACGAGAGACCTGCTTTTAAGTAGTATATAAGGCTAGAGTTTAAGATAGTAGTAGTAGAAGGTTTAATAAGCCTTAAAAGAAATAGCAATTAAGTAGGAGGGAGGGGGATTATAGGATTGCAGGGCTATAAGTATATCTAGGGATAGCTTTAATAGCTGATTTATATGCTTTTTAATAAGCTATATAACCTCTTCTTTATTTGATTTATAGCTATAATTAGTACTATACTTTAGTTGTATAAGGAGATATCAAGACTAATAGGCAGCTTATAAATGCTACTATTTTCTTACTAAAAACCCTACTTTTAATATACTACTTATCTAAATGCTTATTAGATTATATAAGATCTAATCAATTACAAATTCTATATAGGAAAACGTTTTAGCGTATTAGATACGACTATTTAAATCAACTATAGCTATAGGTGTAATTGCAATTAAATTGTCTATTAAATACAAGCGTAGGATATAAAAATAGCCATTTTACTACTAAAAACTACCCTAAAAGATAGCTACTACTTGTAATACTTATTAGATCATATAAGATCTAATCAATTATAAATCCTATATAGGAGAACGTTTTAGCGTATTAGATATAACTATTTAAATAGACTATAGCTACGATTAAATTATCTATTAATATATAAGTATAAGGTATAAAAATAGCCATTTCACTACTAAAAACTATCCTAAAATATAGCCTCTTCTTATATTGCATTATATCTTATTTATAACCCTTTAAATTTAAGTATGTCTAAAGTAGCTATAAGTATAATAAGTAGTAGCTTCTCCTATTCCTACTTATACGATCGCCTACTTAAGGAATAGCTAATATGTATTATACTAGGGACGCTCCCTTCTATAATAGCATTAGATGAAGGCCTTAAAGTCTATGAAGCTCTTTTTAATTAGATTAAAGTCTAAGGAATAAAGAGGTAGAAACTTTATAATAACTCTTCTTCTACTATAAGCTTTAATTATCTAATTGATTTAGGAGTAGTAGATAGATACATTATCTATAATAATAATAGATCAAGCTATAAGAAAGGGGTTATAGAGAGGGAGGACGTCTTTAATAATAAATCTATAAAGAGCATCTATTAGCATATATTATAGTATTTTAAGGCTACTTACTACTTAAACAACTCTCTAGTATAAGTCCTAGGGAAGGTGATTATAGCTATATACCTTATAATAGTATATACTAGAAGATAAAAGATGCGCTCTTAATCTACTAGCTAGTACTTTATTATAGCTTAAGTACCTTAATATAACTAGCTATAAAAGCGATTACTAGATCTCTTATTATTCCCTAATTTATTAATATAAACTAATTAATCTATAGTGAAGTCTTAAAGGTCTTAATACTAGTATATATAAAGCTTGTTATTCTACTAAGTAGTAGTAACCTTTAGCTTCTTCCTTATAATATCAATTTAAGCTAGAGCCTTTGCAACTACCTATCAAGTTACCTTAATTCTATATGCTTTATAAAGGAAGTCTATAAGTTCATCTTAATAAAACTATAGCATCTTATCTAATACTAGCTTTATAGCTTGCTTTATATCAAATGTAATAAGCTTATAAGGGCTACTAGAGCGCCTAGCAGAAGGAGTATTACTCTCTACATATAGCTTATAGCGATATATAGTCCTCTTAGTTGTATTAAAGTTAAGGGCTAACTATTATATAAAAGTACGATTAATTATCCTATTTATATCATATAAAGCATCCTAGATTCGTATAACTATAGCTGCAGATAAGTGTACTAGTATTGATAATACTAATCCTATAGTAAGATTATAGCCCTAAGTTAGGGCTTCAATTTAAGCTACTCACCTTAATATTTAGATGTATTAGTATTAAGTTATTATAATCGTAGTACGTAAAAATCGATCTTAAAAAAGTGATGTTCTTGCGAAGTGGGATTCTCGCCAAAAATGGCGGATTGACACTAGTTAGTTGCATCGCTGTAAGTGTGGCTCCGTCACGCTCCGCGTATTCTTGGCTTGACGCGACTCGTACAATCAACATCGACGATGAACCTGATGCCGCTTGGATGTTCATATTAACACATTCTCCTACACGATCTGGGAAAATCAATTCTCTGCTTTCCCTTGCCTTCTCTCGTTCTACTTAGCTTGGCTTAAGAAGCAAGCGAAAGAATAGGGGGGATAAATCATCCGCTAGACTGATCCCCCCTGACTAGTAGAACTGGCGTCATACGTGGGTTATGGATGATCCAAACACAATTCAAAGTCAACAACTGACGTTTATCCATCAACTTGCAGCGAAAGAAACCGCGACGACAACATCAAATATCCCCCCTGAACACCTCTCTACACTTGTCTATACTTTTTGGTACTTATTCGCACCTTCGAGAATTCCCCACTTCAATATGCCACGCGCAAAGCGACCTTTGGCTGAAGCCGATCCGAACGCGTCGAGAGCACCTACGGACGCGAAAAGAACAAAGCAAGTTCCTGCGATAAACACAATATCCGGACACGAATCGAGGAGCAAGGAGGAATTGGGAATCATACTGAAAGAGCGAAGTCTACCTCGCACAGGAACGAAAACGGTCTTGATTCAGCGCTTGGAGGAGAGCAGAAATGTTGAAGGGCCGCACAAGAAAGGAGACCGTTCTACTATTTCCAGCGACAACACTCCACGCAGCCTGCCACGAAGACGATCAGGTCGCTTCACAGGCTCGACCACTGGGCCAAGCCCTGGAGCAGTAGAAGTTGAGCCGAAGAAAATTAAGAGACCAGACGATGGGAGTCGAAGTAGCAAAACCAATAAGACGGCAATGAATTATTTGAACAAGGATAACAGCAAGCTGAGGACTCTTCTCTACGACCGAGGTCTATCTGTATCCGGTTCCCGCGAAGAGATGATTACTCGACTTCACAATACCAACCCCGACTACGAAAGGCTCACCTCTGCTGCGATCTCTGAGATGCTTGGACGTCGACATGTGAGCATGTCTGATTCGGGGTCAAAAGAGACCAAACTCAAAAGGCTGATGCTCAATGACGAGTTAGATTGTGATACTGGGAACTCGGAAGAAAGTGAACTGTACAGCCGTCTTGCCGTCTCCGAGGATATCGAAAGATCCATTCTCAGAGACATGGAAGATGTCGACAACAAGTACTCGTCGTGGGATTGGGACCGCCTCATCGCCAATCTGAAAGACAGGAAGTTACCGGCCACTGGCGAGAAGTTGGATTTGGTTCGGCGACTCAAGGGGCACGACCGCATGGGCTTAGCGAAGATCCTAAAGAGAGCCATAGCAGATTATGATTTGGTTATAGTTGACCTGCAATCCAGAGTCGGGCATCCGATTGATGGAACCGAGACGCTGAGAAAAGACAATGAGCGCCAATATCGCGACATGAAGGTTCAATTGAATTACGAACCGGCTGGCGCGCGAGGAGCTATTTATGACTATAACTGGAAGGATTCTCACTGGGCCTCGAGAAACGAGCGTGAGTTACACGAACTATGCACGCGGAGTGAAATGCCAGGCGGCCCAGGTCATGCATATGGAACCAAGGCAGCTATGTCAAAGTGGCTTGACACGGGTGACTTGGATTATGAGGATCTATACATAGCTCCCCTCAAGTTCTTATGTAGGGAGCGGGGTCTTCACGTTAGGAGTGGAGAAAAGAAAGTCGAAGTGATTGAGAAACTCCGCGAAGCTGATAAACAAAGGATTGGGATGGAGCATTCCTTGGCTTGAGATGAGCCACCCTGGGGGTCAGAAGGTGTAAAGTCGTGTAAAACCACAGCGTAATGTTGAACACTGGAATCACTTTTCGCCTAGCCTACGTTTAGTTGTAAGTTGGATTGATGTGCAAATCTTCTACCACAGCTTGTTTAAAGATGTTTTTTTATGTCCATGCAGCCTCGCTTTGATATACATGAACCATTTTGCAGTTCGCGAGAGCAGCTACTCGCTTTACCCTGATCTGCGTTATATTGGATGGCGAAGATGAATATTCCTTCGACTTTGCCCGCAGTTCTTGTTTTTTGAATTTAGACTACCGATTGCCGCTTCCGCAATCCTATAGGTCGCAGAATACTGTTGGAAATGCAACCATTGAAAGTCGGTGGCTGCTTGGGCTGCCAAGACAGCGCGGGGGAAGTCATCAAAAGAGGAACTGTCACATCATTCTATGCAAGTGATGTTCAAGGGAACCTCAAGCAGTCTTGATCACCATCGCTCAAGCGGTCTACCAGAACTTACTTATCATTGCCGGACCTTAGATGTATAAAATGCTTACCGTTTCGTCACCTGGAAGATGCAGACTATCCGCATTAGGTATGGAGGCCACATACCAAAGCGCTTTTCCTGTTTAGTTCACACACTATAGGCAGTTATCGAACCAGAAAAGTATTAAGGTGTAGCATTATTATGCCAAGGGTTGCAATTCCTTGTTCTGCTGAATTTGTAGCAAAATCCAAATTTCTCTTATTTCAATTGTGAGCAATGAATTGCTTCATCAAATCTTCAACCTCTCTCCGCCAGGTATCGCTGAATCTTATGCCGGCTTTGGAACGAAGGCAACTCGCGGGTATTTTGGTTTTGAAAATTCGATCCAAATTCTGCAGGAATGATGCGCTCTACACCGCTGGCGACGGCTGCGTCGATGAGCAGACGCTGGATAGGGATGGCATTGAATGGCAAGGTACATATCAAGGCATCTTGTCCTTAGAGTGCTTTATTGAGGGATTCTAAATGTTTCTAGTCGACGTCCTCAACCTTGACATACGATGGGTCTGGCAATGTGGTAGCGGAGCTCTGACGCTTGAAAGCGGTGATTTCGGATTTGTTTATATCAAGTAGGGCCACCACCACCGCCTTTCCAATGTTGCCGCTCCCCTTGAAAGGGTTAGTGGCACTTCTAATCTAAGTAGGATGAGTGATCATACTCTGATGATAGCAACAGTTTTGATCTCCATTATGTTTGTCCTTGTAGGCGCTTCTTCTGTTTGCAATATGAGATAGAAAGTAACGAGCTATACACTTTAAAACCATTGTACCAGTCATAAGCGTATCTACTAATGATACAAAACGCCGTGGCGGGGTTGTATATGTAACCACGGAGATAGCAATCTGGTTACAAACCTGTTTATCTTTTATGCTTTATAATACAGTGTTTACGGCCGGCTCCCGCAAGAGCCGCGAAAGAAAATCTTGTGATACTGAATTATAAATCGTGATTATAGAGTATATACAAACTCCTTATTCTCCATGTCTGTCAAGTCCAAGAATTCTTGCTTGTCTAACTTCTTGTATCCTGGCATCGCTCTAAGTGCAGCATTCTTTTTATTTAGACGCATGTAATACAAGAGGATGAGAATGAGCTCCAAGGCACACACGCTGTAGCAGACAACAATAGTAATCTCAGCAGGGAGGTAACGTGGCGCGTCTTTTGGCCTGAATACTTGAGGCCCGATGATATTACCGACGCAATATGAGATGAGGTATAGGGCGGCGACGGTCGTCTTCTTCGTATATCCAGCTACATTAGTAGAGAGTAGGGAGAGGAGAGCAACGAAGCCGGTTGGAGATGACTGGGTTAGGTAGTATCCGATGAGCCGGCCGATGTTGTTGGATAGCGGGAGACAGACGATGAGTAGCATCCCAAGGGTAGCAATGAGCATCCCGACCGATCCCATGATAAGTCGACATCCGAACTTGTCTCCAAGATATCCGGCAACAATCAGGGCTACGACTTCGACAGCTCCACCTGGAGTACCATATAAAAGAGACTGATCGGGCGTGTATCCGAATGAGACGATAAGCTGGGAGAAGAAGTTGGATATTCCGCCTTGGAAATATTAGCTCGCTTTACAGGCTGAGATGGATGGGGTTTACTGACCATTAGGTATATCCGAGACCAACGCGAAGAATACGAACGCCCATGTCATTGGGTCTAGCAATGCCTCCTTCAATTGGTACATCTTGAAGTGTTTATTGCCAACACCCTGCTGATTCTGCCTGATCCGCTCAACTGCCATGAGCCTCTCCTCTGGGGTTAAAAACCACGCATTGAGTTGATTGTCGGGCATTAACCAGAGGAAGATGACACCCACAGCAGCAGTCACTAATCCAATGGTCAGGAAAACGATTTTCCACGACTCGATCGCGGCACCGTGTTTCTTTACGCCAACTGATATTCCGTACGCAACGAACCCTCCAAGAATTTGCGCGAATCCGTTGAAACTGAACCAAATTCCAGTCCTTGTCCCTTGCTCCTTCTTTGTATACCACTGCGAGGTGAAAAGAGCAAATCCGGGGGTGACGGCAGCCTCGAAAACCCCAAGAAAGAAGCGCACTGTCGCGGCACCTGCAAAGTCCTTGACGGCAGCCATGCAGCATAGCGTTAGACCCCACATGATCACATTAAAGCCTGACCATTTTGCAAGCGGGAGTCGTTGGAGGAGTCTATTGGTAGGGTACTCCCAAAAGAGATATCCAAAATAAAACATGCTACCGAGCCATTGGTATTCATCGCCCTTCAGATGAATTGACGTCTTCATTCCCATAATACTCGCGTAGGACAAGGTGGTTTTATCGAGGTAATTTAGACCGTAAACGACACACAGAATCTACAAGGTAAGGATGAGCGTTTGTTTGCACAATACGAGTTGCGTTGCATACCGGCATGAGATTTAAATCGATTTTCCTTAACAGTTTCTTCTCCATTTCGGGTGTCATGACGATGGTCTCGCCATCGTGTCCTTGGAAGGCTTTCAGAGCTTCGTCCCCGTCATTGGGATTGGCATGCTTGAGCATCTCATCGATCATTTCCCCGTCTCCCACCGTGGCTTTTGGTGTAAGTTCCGTCACCTTTTCGGGATCCTCAGAAGACACATCATGGATCTTTTCCGAGTCCATCTCAGCAACTTTGTGTAGACTTCGTACGGAAAATGCTGGTATAGACGGCTACTAGGCTGAGTGATCAAAATCGAACGCGCTCCTTGACATTGAAAAGCGGGACAACAGTAAATATAAACCTCTACCTCTATATGTACAGATTACGACTGTTTAGTAATGAGAATAGGTTGCTATCGCTCATGCTTTGAACGAGGGAGGCATTTCGTCGTCGAATGCAGATCCAACCCCGCATCAGTATAGATAAACACAATCAGCCGCCCGTCCCACGCCGCCAATCATTAGCATCGTCCTGCATGATACTTATCATATTTGCACCATCTTTCGGCAACGAACAGCTCATGCGGTTATGACTGTCTCTGTGAGGGGTAGCTGGTATAGTTGCGGGTTTTCATACCGTCAAGGTGGGTGTAGGTGGCGCAACGGGCCGTTCAAATTAGGAAGGTTGCAAGATACCATGCACTTCACTGGCCGTCCATTCGGAGATCCTCTTCCTGACGCTTAGATAAGGTTACCAGCTAAGATGCATAGATGGGGCTTAGTCACGTGTGTATCTCCGTATCAGCTCACCTACGTGATGCTGGAGAAGGAAAGTCACAGCAGATGATCGAGATATAGCTTGACGCTAGCATAAGAGGATAATCGCACGCATTGAAGGGTGCAGAGACAGTGACAGTGTAGTGAAGACGAAGCGAAGTAGAGAGTTTTATGGTCGGTATGCTTATGTAAGCAGCTTAATGCAACATCCGCCGCGCTGATCATTGGTTCCCTCCCACCTCCTTCAACTCGACGACAACGGATTGAGCGGTCGTTGACTCCATAATATTCTTACTGCAGAGTTACTACTCACCAGCCACACAAGTGTTTTGAGATCAGATTTGGAGTTCCTAGTGATGCTTCGACTTCCAACATCACAAAACGGCACACCGTGAATGAGCATTCCGAACCGTCGCGCCCCTCCATCACAGAGCTCGGAAGTTTGTATTACATCTTCGTGAGCCTCAAAGGCATTAAGAACCAGGGCACATCAGCGTTAATCCGCTTTGTGTTGTACTCCTCAATCTGCTCGAAGTTTTCGACCATGTCGTCTGTTCTCAAGTCGAGTTTCAGACCTGAGGCCCTACGAGTTTGATCACTTGGATCACCGAAACAGACAAGATAACCCCTCACCCAGATCCAGAATAGATTTTCAACCTCTGATTCGTCCCAATTCCAGTTCCAACGAATTTGCGGGGCTCTTTGCCGCGATTCACAGACAAGACACTCGAAGGGGGAGTCCCTAGAACACGTTCCACGAGCTATAAAGAAGCTTAAATGTTAAGGCTTTAAAGATTAAGGAGTCAGCACAGCCTCTGTGGATCCTGGGTGATTGTATCACTCGTCGCTGGGTTCGGTTCGATCCAGGGTCTTTGGTGCAATCGCATCATTCTCCACCCATGGAGGGCTATTCTGGCCACGCCACAATGTGTCAATTGAGCGTTTTGCTGTCATGAACCGTTTCCTAACCGGGGCTTCACCCTCTTAATAGTCGCCGGGTTTTCATACAACGGGGTTGTTCTCTGAACCTCAAGGAATTGACGATTGCTACTCCTCTTTCAAAACTCAGCGGGTTTGGGATGACCCGATGTGCTTTTACACATAGTCTATAAGGTGGGTGTGTTCGTCGATCCTCTTGAGCTTATACTCTCACCTGCCTCACTGTTGGTATTTTCTACACCTGCTATTCATTCTTTCCTGCTGGCCAGCTACTGCTTGCTTACTTTCATTAAAAATATCAATCTAATCATTCTTTTATTCACTCTTTTCCGCAAGTCGAAACTATACAATACTCACCAATTCAATATACATATGCGATCTTTCACGATGCATTATTTACTTCTTTCCACTTTTACCATAAGCTTTTCGGCTCTGGTGCAAGCCACAATCAGCAGCCCCAAATCTGGAGATTCGTGGGTTATCGGCCAAGAGAATGCTATTTCATGGGATTCTAGCTCGACAAGTGGTGCAGTTGATATCAGTCTGTGTCCAGCTGGCGCCAAAGACACAACCGTCGTTATCGCTCAAATCGCCACTCAAGTCGATAGTAGTTCGGGATCATACAAATGGACCTCAGACAAGTCGCTCAAGGCAGAATCAGTCGCCATAGTTATTGTCGATTCAAAGAAAAGCTACAGTTCGTCTGACACATTTGTACTTGTCGTTGAGGAGAGCAGCTCCGGCTCCAGCTCCGGCTCCGGCAAAACCTCCGGGAAAGGGAAGAACTCCACGGAAACAAAAGCAGAGAAAAGCTCCGTGTACGCATACTTGGGAACGAAGACTCATGCATCAGGATCTATGGAGACAAAGGTATGTCCCTCAGCTTTTGGAAAATATGGCCCAGTTTTTCAGTCTCGCTAACAATCCAATTTCAGGTTCATGGAAACTCGACCAAAGAGCATACCAAGTCGGAGGGCAGCAAGGGGACAAAGTCATACGAGGGAGCCAAGAACACCGGATCCGTAGCTGCACAGATTACCAACTCGATCATCATCGAGATATCCGGCGGCGGCGAACAAGCATCGGCAACTGCAACCCAAACCGCTGCGAGTGTGGTGGTCGCCCAAACGACATCTGTGGCGGCTGCCGCAGAGAAAACCTCCGTCAAGACCAAGATCAGTACCTCGACATTCTTTGCCTCGAATACCAGCTCGCTATTTCTCGCAACAGGCACCGGATCTGGACCACCACAAGCTGCGTTTACAGGAGCGGCTTCTGCGGTCTCAGTGGGCGGAACAGTTGCTGGTGGGCTGTTTGGCTTGCTAGCTGCGCTGTTTTTGTGAACAAATCATACCCTTCATTCTACTTGAGTTGGATAGGTGCGGGCAGCATAGATGAGGTCATGTTTGATAATGTTTATAATGGGTTACGGTGGGATGATGTCTCAATGTTCCCCTTGCCAGACGGTCGATTCGTCGTTGTATTGAAGAGCTGGTCATCCGTTACATTTGGGTTACTGGGCATCTCAGGAAGGCCTTTTGCGATACCAATATACATATTTCTATTCTATTCCATCCAATGTCACGGGTCTTATGAGATTTCCGGACGTTACATCATAACCAATTCATTGCATGCTGGGATGTAACCACATCCAGTCATAACGCTTCTCGTTCATGTACTTCTATGCATAATTAGGGTTAAACTTTCAATTTAAACCTTTGCTTAGCATCTAGAAATTATTTGAAAATACGACAGCTCGAGGGGAAAGATATGAACTGGCTTCATAGCTTTATGGAATTTATATAACGTCTATATAATCAGCCTGCTGTAGCTCATCGTCCTGTAGGGGCTTTCCGTAATTCATGATTCTTAGATTCCGGGTACTAACCTGTATAATCTTTTCAGGATGGCCTAAGCCATATAAAATGACAGTCATACTAGTACTTGTACAAGTGAGTGAAGTTCTCGCGGCAATAAATCTCATTCGTAAACGCAGCCAATCGCACCTATATGAATGGAAGGCCTGGGCTCACGGCTCTAGGCCCTTATACTGCTGGCTATCGCTATGTCGAATGTGGTTTCGTAGATTTGCTGTCAAACCTTCCTGTAGTCAAAGTGGATCAATGCTCGAGTTTGCCACCTCAGCTGAGTGAGATTGGGTTGTATATCTCGCTAGAAAGACGCGTAGGTATGTGGTTCTTGCAGAAAATTATCATGAAGTGGCGGTTGGGTGCGACAACACAGATTTCTGGGGTTATGAGTATATAAAGCAAGTCAAATCGCAAGATATTTTCAAAGAAAGGATTGCATCGGTGTTGTTAAATTTCCTGACCAGTCCTCCCCTTTCGCCTCACCCCACACCACTCCCCACGTGTACTCCGTATGCCGCTACTCGTAACCAGTTCGCCAAACCTTACCCGAACATCGCACCTTGTCTGTCCACTACCTACCTCCACTCAGTCAACTCAACCAAGATGCTATAATAGTAACATGCTCGCATTTACGAGCGAATAGTAGATTGGCAAGTTTAGGCCTCTGCTATGAACTTGGCTAAAAGCTGACATATCCACTCTCACATTGCTTACCTCACCTCACTCTTGGTAAGCCACGATTTGACAGAGGATAGGCTGGGTATTTACCGTTTGCAGGCATCTCGAGTCCCAAGAGTTAGGTTTCTGGATTCAAGACTCTATGCGACTCCGGTTTTACGGTTACTTTCTATCTCCGTCTAAATCCGATCCGCTGGAGCTTTCGGAGATGAACTTTTGCACCCGGTGAGTCTTATTCTTTGACGCGGCTGAGAAACCCTCCGCGCCGCACTTGAAAAGTTGGTCCGATCTGGACGCGCTGATCCGTATCGCGGCCGTCAATCAAACAAAGGCTCGTAGGACTTGGACGTGTAGTAAGCGCTACGTCGTACAGATAGGCCAACCATCTCTCGATCTCAGATCTGTTTATTCCTGGTGTCAACTTTAGCTTCATATTACGTCGTTTAGACTCATCTCGGGGCTTCAGCTTTTTGAACTTTCGGGCTTATCGGGTCCCGCGTTCCAAGAATCACTGCTGTCAGTGTGGTTTACTGACGGCAATGTCCCAGAAAGTATGGTATTGTAGGGTTTCTAGTACAATTCAGCCGAAGCGGCGGATGGCCATGATGCTTTGATAGGTTTCTGTCTTTTTGGGGGAATGTAGGCCCACAAGTAATTCTTTCATGGCGGTTGTCAACTTTTCTGTGTATATCTATGCTCGATTGCTCCCCTTTTGACAAATACCTGAATACCGTCTGGCATTGTTCACCTACTAGTTTCGATTTCGGTCTGGCTTTGTTCCCTTGATTTATTGATAGATTGGCTAGTACATGATACCTTGTTCAGCCCTATCGGTCTCAGCCCCCTCGTCATCCACCACCCCAGATTTCAAGCCACTACTATGGCAGATACAACAGATAATATAATCTCAAAAGAGGAAGCGCCACAACCGATCAACGCCAACGAGCTCTCTGTCCCTAAAAATGAAACTCAAGATATCTCGGGAAACGCCTCAACTATCAGTCTTGATAATGAGAAGCAGCAAGTCGAGACAGCAGAAGAAGTTCCTCCACGAGATATATACGGTGTCAGATGGGTAATCGTAGTACTCGCTATCCTCAGTTCAACCTTCCTGTTCGCCCTCGACAACACCATTGTTGCAGACATCCAACCCGTCATAGTAACGCATTTCGATGCTGTGGGCAAACTTACCTGGCTCAGCGTTGCGTTTTTGATCGGAGCTGCGTCGACGAATTTGATATGGGGGAAGATCTTTGGCCAGTTCAACGCGAAATGGATGTACATTTTCTGCGTCACGCTATTTGAGCTCGGTTCCGCCGTCTGTGGCGCGGCTCCATCGATAGATGCACTTATCATTGGCCGTGCTATATGTGGTGTAGGAGGATCGGGGATGTACGTTGGAGTAATGACTCTCCTCGCTGCGACGACCACCATCCACGAACGGCCCATGTACGTTGGAGGAACCGGCTTGACTTGGGGTTTAGGAACTGTTTTGGGCCCAATAATCGGCGGGGCTTTCAGCGATTCCTCAGCAGGATGGCGCTGGTCTTTTTATATCAACCTGTGTATCGGCGCCCTATGCGCTCCCGTCTACATCTTCATGCTCCCATCTGTCGATCCCCGCCCTGGAGTCGCCCTCAAGGACCGAGCCCGAGAAATGGACTACGTTGGCACCATCCTCACAATTGGCGCATTTGTATCAGGCGTAATGGCTCTCTCCTTCGGCGGCATCACATACCCCTGGAATAGCGGAAGGGTGATTGGGATGTTTGTCTGCTCGGGCGTTCTGTTCATCCTTCTCGGCTTGCAACAAGTCTACACAGTTTTCACAACCACATCCCGTCGGATCTTCCCCGTTGAGTTCTTCAAGTCCCGCACGATTCTGATCTTGTTCTGCATGACTGCTGCAGGGGCCACAGCGATCTTCATCCCCATCTACATGGTTCCCATATTCTTCCAATTCACGCGCAACGACACAGCGCTCGAAGCAGGTGTTCGCCTGCTACCCTTCATCATGCTCATGATCTTCGCCGTGATCAGCAACGGTGCCATCTTGTCCGCGTACGGGTATTACATGCCGTGGTACCTCGTGGGCGGGCTACTCGTTGTAGCAGGCGGTGCACTCATGTACACTGTTGACCAAAGCACCAGTATCGCACGCGTGTACGGCTACACCATATTGATCGGGTTCGGCGATGGATTATTTGCACAAGCGTCTTTCTCAATCGCGCAAGCAATCGTAGACCCAGCGCTCATTGCTTCAGCTGTGGGTTTCATTACGTGTGCTCAGGTGTCTGGTAGCACGATTGCGTTGGCGATTTCGAACAGTGTATTTTTGAACAAATCTCAAACGAGTATTCAGGCCATCTTGCCGCAGACGCCGATCAAGGAGATCCAGGAGGCGATTGCGGGGGCAGGGAGCGCATTTGTGAAGAGTTTGAGTTCAGAAACTAGGGAGCAGGTGCTGGAGGCTATTGTGACGGCAATGAGTAAGACGTATGTTTTGGTCATTACCGCGGGCGCTCTTGTGACGGTCTTGAGTTTGGCGATGAAGAGGGAAAAGCTTTTCTTGGCTGCTGGAGGCGCTGCTTAGATCGTCTTGAGTATGAGAGGATATAATAGATTGGATACGCCATGCAAAGGTGAACGGCCGACCTAGATAAAAACGGGCAGGTATATAAAACAAGAGTATAATCCCACTTAATAAACTACAATGCGTAACCTGGCTTTCATGATCTCTCAGATATTGAATCATGTGATACTCTTGAGAACAAAGTCATAGCATTTTAACCGTTAAACTATATGCTAGAAGTAATATACATGGCGCCCTACACCAGACCTCAGTTTTCTTCTCTACCATTATTGTATAAATACTTACGAGAGTAGTGATCCTCATCACGTTTTCTCTTGAAAATGAAGCCCCCCTTTTTATCGCATAAGCCGTATAACTCCATTACCCGAGCAAGCATGGGGATCTATTTAACGCCCCCAAAATCACTCATCGCATCAGCCAATTTCTCGGAGTCTCAGATTTCCTTCCATTATCCTCCAATGACCGAGCAGGGCATCATATCACTGAAATGTACTGCTGCTCTTATCCTCGTGGGGAGTCTGTGAATATGAGAAGGGTCTGGGCTGTTCGCTTCGGTTTTGGGGGGGAGGTGGTCCAGCTGCTGTGCTGGAATTTCGCGAGGGCACTGGAAGCTCATGAGGGCCGTTTTCTTGGGCCTGGTTTGAGTTCAGGTGCGCTGGGTGATGTTCTTCGGGGTTGTAGGGCCTGTGATTAAGTATGTCAGCATTGTGAGAAGTAAGGTGTAAATCTGTAACTCAGCCGCAAAAAGGTCGTATAGAAAGAGAGCGCCAAGTTGGAGAAAAAGGGAATACGGACCGAGCAACTCCACCATTTTCAGGCTCCATCATCTCGTGTGAGAACGCCGGACTAGGGTAGCCGGTGCTGCCAGCTACTGACTGGTTGTCGGGATGAAAGTTACTGGGGTGCATTCCACCCATCATATGGGTATGCTCGTTTGCTGGCGGCGGGCTGATGCTACGATAACTCTCTGTCTCCGTGGCTGGCGGGCCTCCGTAGCTCTGTCCACTGTAATGCGCGGTAGCGGCGGGGCTCTTGTACATGTTGGCATAGTGTGCTTCAGCCATGCCTGGTGAGCTTGCCTCGTAGGAGGGCTGCTGAGGTGGGGGAGGTTGCGATTGTCGTAGAACATCTTTGACGGTCCTGTGTCGCCCGCACATGTATAGCAGAGCTCCGACCAGAGCGATCACTGCGACGGCTCCAATTGCTATTCCCGCGATTGCACCACCGGATAAAGAACTTTTGTGTTCGTGTTCCGCGTGCGCTGACGATGTAGTGGCAGCAGATGATGTTGAAGTCGCTGAAGTAGTAGCTGTTGCTCCCGTCGCGGTCGTCGTTCGCGTAGGGGCCTCTTCTTTAGGGAAGTACTCCAGCGGACTAAATTCTGCTGTTGCATTTTGTGTATAATTGAACTGGGCTTCAAAAGTCCACGAAGAATTCTAAGGGTATTAGTTTCCAGCAATAGTAGTGAAGACGGATAAACACATACGGGATTCACGACTCCTACCATGCCCTCGAGGCATGCTCCCGGGGCGGAACAGTAGAAGAATACTGGGTCGGTATCATTGATAGGTAATGAATAGATCGGAGGCTAAGATGCAGTTTCGTCAGCTCATTCTGCGCTTCAAACAAAGGATCCCCTCCATACATTTGACAATACTAAGGCTACAGGACGAAACCCGCTCCAAAATCCTACCCGGCCGGGTCCAGTGTCTTCGTATGGGATACATGGATTGCTTCCAAATGCCGCTCTAGCAACAGAGTGATTTTGAGGGTAGAATCGATATTCTAGAAGCCGGTCAGTTGAGGCCTTTCGTTTTTTATCCCCAGCACGGGAATTTCGTACCTATTATATCGCCAACATTTGCGAATACTTGACTCGGGGAGAAATTAAAGCCATCCTAGTTGAAGATAGCTGTTAGCTTTCTGAATGTATTGAAGTACCGCAACCAAGCGCTTCTCGGTAACTCACTGCTCCAACAGATACTGTATGTGTGGCTGCAGGCGCGGAAGTGCTGGTTGTTGATGGAACTGATGCGTCCTGTCCTAATGTCGGAGCGATCAAATTTATCAATACGGTTGCGAAAACGTTGAACAACATTATCGATATGCTATGAGGCTTGAAAGTTTGGTATGTTAAATCGAGCACTTGTGATTATTAATGAGAGACTCAGGAAAGGTCCGCTGAGGGGAAAGGTAGCAAGTGTTCAATCGAATTACCCACGTGCGGGGGCCAACAAAAGGATACCATAGCTTTGGTCCTTTGTGCTCGTGAGGAATGCACACTAGTAGCATACGCTGTAAACCCTGGTCGTGATAAAGAGATGCCAAGATACAGTCAGCATTGAAGAAAGGACCAAATTACAAGCACTTGCGCCACAAGATGCGGCAGAAATACGCACAACTACGCCGAGAGGTTGTGCGGACACCCCGAGAGCATTAAGTGATTTAGCCTTATATCTTCAAGCCTTTAAACTTAACAGGAATCTTGGTTTTACTGGACTCACATGTAAGAATCGAATTGTCGCGATAAGAGCCATGGCTATCGGCTCGGATTGTAGGCTGGAATGTTGGAATTGGACTCAATCTCTGACAGGTCTTCCGAGTTCCAACCAGTTGGTTCCAACTTACCTTATTACCGGGCTCCCTTTTCAAGTCGTATGATACCACCACTTGAAGAGCCTGCTCCGTATTCCGTAGATTTGACTATTATAGGGCTCCCAAGAGGGCTGAACACAGGAGCCTCACTCCAGATTAGGTTAATTTTATGGTTTTAAGCATTTATACTAACATACGGTGCGGCCAGTTAGACCTATCTTCCTACGCCAAGTGCGGATTTATAAGGGGGCTGTCAGACTTACGGGGAAAATGCAAGTACGTCCAGCAATACTTCGTTGCCTGTCTATAGCCAAGATTTAGCCAGCAAATTACATCAATTAGCATCAGGCTAAAGACGAAGAACCGTGTGAGTAGGTAGGCTGACTAAGGGAGTGTGGTGAAGCGGACCAATAGCACCAGTCACCTCGTGTTACTTGTTCCGCGCTATAGAATCGAAAATCCTGCGCGAGTCCGGAAGAATCATCGCGCGGGCGGGACGTTATAAATGCTAGCTTACCTAGGTATATAACCGTAAAACTCAGCCGCACTCTGGTAGTACCTTGAAATACCCCATGAATATGGCTGGAGCTGTCCACGTAGCGAACCCACTTGTGGCGATCCTGGTATTTGGGTCCGTCCAGCCCGTCAATGCTGTGTTGCATCCTTGCACAGCGCGAACCCTATTTGGCAGCTCGGAAATGAAAATAACTCGATGCTACTCTGTAAGATAATTCGCTGGGGTACGAGAGGTACTAGATCGCGTAGGCAGATGTTCTGAGATATATATACGTACAAAGAAGCATAGCCCTCAAAATCCTGGGTATATAACGAGCTAAAAATGCTTACTGAGTCTTGGCTTTTCGCTTTTCCGACTTCGAAGATTCAACAAGACCACTTCCGACAACCAGGTTCCATAGACACCAAAGATAGCATGTCCCAAATCCTATTGTTCCTACACCAACGTTTATCACGACCCAAAGATCTGGTTTGTCATGGGGTGGCAACATGAACGCTTCGGCTAAATGCCAGATACCCATGATGGTGTAGAAGATCAAATGCAGGGTCGTTGTCGCGAATCCAGACCAGGAAGGATTTCCATCTTGATAATATACAGAAAAAGAAGTCGGTGGCAGGCCCAGGAGATATGCCCAGAGAAGGGACAGGACGAAGTACGGGATGCGCAAATCTACACGCTGTAGAAGGGGGAACATTGTCCACACGCCCAGGAGATTTGCGAAGCCAACCCATGCGCGTACATTCTTGCTAAGACCGTGATTGCCTGCTAGGACCGCGGTCATCGGCATCAATGGCAACAGAACACTCTTCTCGTGGACCTGGAAACTGAAAAGGAAGAAACCCCAGGCGGTGGTGGCTAGTGCCAAAGGTAAAAGTTCTTTTCTAGGCCTGATGAAAATGACAAAGCAGCCAGGTGTAATGGCAGCGAGTGTAAGAAGTAAGGAAGCTCGCTGAAGAAGTTCAGAAGGGTAGTTTCGAAGCTTGATGATGACATTCAGAGTACACCAGAAATTGGCGACCTTGTCTTCGAAGAGACCACGTGCAAAAGGAAAGACTCGGTGGACGATTTGAGCGGCTTGTTGGATGATAGGAAAGTACCAAGCATTGTAGTTGATCTTGAACGAGTGTTCGGAGAGAATGGGCAGAGGAGCTGGGTGGCCGAAGAGCTCAGGTCGAACATCGATACCTCGATGGGCATCGTACATTGCTCCCAAGAATATTGGTAACAGCAAAATTGCGAATGTAGCCAATGTGACAACAGCTATGCCCAGAAACCGTGGAACATTAATGCGAGGGAAGAAGCAAACACCAAGTAGATATGCAAACATAGCTGGTGCGTAGTACAATGCCATCTGTTTGAACCCCAGTGCCAAGACGAAAAAGACACAGCTCCACATGAACCTCCCCGCTAGGACGCTTGACATACTGGCAAGTACCAGACCCAACATGACAGTGTTATATTGGAAGTGTACGTGGTCTATCAGAATGGTTCCCGGCTGCATCAGAATTGCAGTCAGCGCAACGGCAGCGTTCCATGTATTGACACCGTGGTGCTTGCTGAGCCTCCTTACGAATATTACCGCAGCAGGTATGTAGATGAGGTATTCGGATACGATGACAGTTGCCCGCATAAAGACCTTCAACGTAGGATCCTCAAGACCGCGAGAGGTATGCAGACGGAACCATGATGGATCAATGAGTCCTCCAATTGTGCCCAGAAGCCAGCTATGGTATGCAGTCAAAGGCGGGTAGTCGAGTCCCCACCATTCGAGGTCGTGGAAGTACCATTGTGATATGGGCAGTTTGGTAGTTATCTCCATCCAATGTCTTTGAGCTTCGTAGTCGCCGTGCATGGGGGGGTTTTGGAATCCTGGGAAGAGAATGTCAGCATGGAGTCTTTGCAAGTCCCTGAAGTCGTAAATACCGGAATATCCCCAAAGCCCTGCTGCCCACCTGAAGAGGCCTACTGCCATCAGTATCAACGGCAGGATCTCCCATTGTGATACTGAGCTTCGCGCTGGCCAGAGGAAAGCTGCCAGTGGGTATGCTGGCTTGGGCGAGGAAGAGGAAGAAGAAGCAGCTCGCGGGCTTGCAGACGCTGCCATTGAGACCTCGCTGCCATTGCTTGTCGTTGTCTTCTTGGCCTTCCGCCGCGGTCTGTGAGGAGAAGGGCCTACCATTGTCACCGAATCGTAGCTGTAGAAAGTCCCGGTCGCTGCATTATCTGCAAGTATATGGTGGAGGGCGGGCAGACGTGTCCGTGTCGCCCGTCCCACTGAAAATTCTGGGGTGACGCGAGGCGATGTTGGGCCAACAGCCGAGCAGTCTAATGATACAACAACGACAACACTTTACTCCTTCTTCTATATACAACCATCTCTTCGTATAACGTTCGCGCTATTATGATATTGAAGTATTATGGAAGCTTTTCCGCCCTATCATAAGTATCCGTATAGTAGGCGGCATGATATTCCAGGTTACAAAGAGGATAGCACCTCTTTTCAAGCTCACTCTGCTTCAGTGTCTATGATATATATCGTTTGGATTTGATTATTCGCACCAAGCAGTGCTCGGAAACCTTTTCAGTAAGGCAATAACATGAACCATCGACAGGAACATCCCCCAAATCTCACTGGGTCACCCGCCTGAAATGAGTGTATTTCTAGGTGGCTCAATCATCCTCATCCATCTCACCACCGCTGTCATCCACCGTTTCCAGATCTGCTTTATACATTATACACGTTGCTTTTGCCCAAAAAGTCCTCCGAGACTCTGTCACCAGTCAAGCTCTGTTCGCCGACACCATCTCACGCGCGGACATGCTATGCCCCCTGTCTCTGGCTGTTTGACCACCAAGAGGCGAGATCATTGGGCCGAGCTGCGCTCTGAAGTAAGGCGAGTCTGCTCTGACGCTGTTATTTTCGAGGCCATCGTCGCTTCTGCTACGTTTTCCGTCTCTCTAGACGAAACTCTGCTCTTGTCACTTCATCTATACGCTGTACCTGAATCCTTCTCAATGACCGCCGTCTCACCAACCGCTGGTTAGACATGATAACCCATTTCACTGCTGTTGCCAACGGTGTTTCTTCCCTCGTCGCGAAAGCTCCAACCTCGATGAATTGTCGGACAACTACACAAATATATCACCGACCGGATAGCTAAAAGTTCAAGCATTGCCCTACTGAACAAGAAGCATACTTCTGCTTCAATAAGAGGACCAGCCCTTGAGATCCCATTCATCGTTGCCGAAGCCATCGAAGAACGGATAGCGAGCCACCTGGGTCACTAAGATAATCGAATCTTCCGCCACCACGACTCTGCGCGGAGCTGGTCCTTCCTTAGCAGCAAAGGCCTACCACCCCAATGTACAGTTCTAATATCAATCCTTTTGGCTACCCATTGTCCTGGGGCTTCTTCGAACCCGTCTAGGAGATGGTAACGACATCTCAGTATGCCAATGGTGGGATTGACTGGCTCCGGAATGTAACGCCTATTATTGTACACTACATCGAGGCGGCTTGAGAGTTCGGGAAAGTGGGAGGAGAGACACCGCCGAGCTGGAAAGTAGGCTCAAGGTCGCTGCAATTGGCCACGTCCAGTGGGTAGAAGTGAGTCGCGTGAGGACACATTCGTGCATGGAATAAGTTGCGCGTTCTACTCTAGGGAGCGCCAGACCACTAATACTTACTTTTTAGAGCCAGTTCTTTCGCGAACAACCTCAACCTCTTATTATACCTTGTTTGCCCAAGGAATATCTTGGATCAACGCTATGATAGACCGAGTTGACCAGACAGATACTGATGTTGTATCAGGGACTTTCAAAATCAAGTTCAACTGAGCAGGTGCTGACTTCACGTGAACATGTCCAACCAATTGTAGTGGCCTCATTCAACCGCCCAATCTACTCACCGAGAGTTCCACAATATTCATGCAGTACCATGTACAGTCACGGATGCTGGATATCAGGAGCCTGAATTCAATGATAATTCACAGGTGCCCATTCTCATCATCACTAGCACCTCAGGCTTCCGTGCCGTATTTCGCCTCTACCTCCTTTCTTCTAGACCTCCATAATTAGTTGATCGTCATGGAATCTTTCTATACATTATCATCTGAGGATGACACATCAGTAAGAGAACCATCTTCAGCATCTTCAGCAGCTTCGGCGACAAATAGCTAACGTGGGAAAGGACAGTACCACGTTTACGACCCCATCACCGACCACACACGACACTTCACGGGCTAGCTACCACATCAGTGATATCAGCTCGTTTTCCGAGAGTCTTCAAGATGTATAAACCTGCCTGAGACATTCTAGTTGATGAGCCCAGTTGCTAAAGACTTGTAGGCCGCCAATCGGGCATTTCCAAATCGCGGCCGGTCCCGATATAAGACAGTCAACGTGTGCCTGATCAGATGGCAAGAGGACGAACTCGAAGTAAAGTCAGAGCTTGACAGACTCTACCACCCAGATATGGCTCATCCCGCCCAGAGCATCCCAGATCCAGCTCACGAGCATGACTTGCTCTTTTCTCCAGGAATTCGACGATGAAGACAATCTGTTCATCGTTTACTATGGTGGCCACGGCACGATCAATCAGTCTAGACAGAGCCAATGGCGGTGCAGTCGTAGTCCTGGATCCCCTTTCGTCGACTGGTCAGCTATCCAAGCCTTGTTTGCGACTGCTGTTTCGGATGTACTGGTGCTTCTTGATTGCTGTGCGGCAGCTAGTTCAGCGCAAAGCTCTGGAAAGAATGTTATGGAAGCCATTGCCGCATGCGGATTTGAGACCAGAGCACCGCCTCCGGGGATTTACTCGTTTACCAATACACTCATCGAGGTATTCGAGGACTGGGTCAATAAACCGTCATTCTCGGCTGCCATGTTGCATACTGAAATTCTATTCGTATTGAAGCAAAAACGACCCGAGCGAGGAAGGGACGGAAGAAGACTTGAGTGGTGTTCTACTCCAATTCATCTGGTGTACACCAGTAATCCAAAGTCACCAGGGGTCGAACTTTGCTGTTTGAAGAGCGCGAAGTCAGCGCAGAAAGCAAAAGCTGACCCTATTTCCCAAACGCCAAATCGATCTACCTCATACGTTGACAGCATGGACCTTGACGATGATGGATTATCAGAAGCCCTATCCGCTTGTCATGATAGTGGGAAATATCAGATTCCTCATGTCCTCATCTCAATTGCACTCGAGGAAGAACAAGCAGATCTGGATGCCCCATCTTGTCGTCGGTGGCTCTCGAACTTTCCAGCACTGGTGAAATATGCTACGGTTGAAGGAGTATATCGAGGAAACTCAACTTTAATCACAATGTCGCTGCCGGTAATGATATGGGACTGTTTGCCAAACAATCTAGCCTGCTCCTTCATTGGCTTTGTGAACACACCAAACAGATACAGCCAGTCGTTCTGTCCATCAGATATCCGTAGTTTGTATGCGCAGATGCAGTCCTCATATCGCCATAACAAGTCCGGGCATATACCAGAACAGGAACCCATTTTGTCGAGTAGAAGAATTCCCGCAAGGTCCAAGCGTGCAGAGGTCTCCACGTTAGGTTGGGATAGTTCTTATGGATCGGACTCTCCTCCACCTGGCGGTCCTGTTGCTACGAGCAGTATTCTTTCGCCAAAGAACTTGTGAGTCTGAATTTACCACATTTGCTTCGAACCATGCTGACTCCACGCAAGCGGAACTAACCGGCCGTCCCGTAAATTCACAAAGGCAGGAACCTTTGCTCTCGGCGGATCTACTGGCAGCGAAAGCGACTTAGTTGAACTTCCCGCCAGCAAAAAGCATGTCCCCTTCAGGGAAGCGATGAAGGCGAATAATCTCCAAGAAGAGATATTAGCTGACGAGGATCCGTTCGAAAGTGATGACTCTGACAGTTATGGGGATGTCATAGACGGTGAGGAGTCTTCAGATTGGGAAGGTTCGATCATAGAGAGCAAAGACGCGCTTAACAACGACAAGAGTTTCTTCCGGCGACTCGACTCAGGAGCCAATCGTAATTCTCCAGAATCTTTGATCTCGACCATGCTGCAACGAGATCGCCCAATGAGAGCATTTACAATTCCCGACCCAGGAGACGTTGCTGAGATGGTTCCTTCAGGATCCCAACCAATTAATATGAGCAACAACAAGACATGCGGACATCAAGCAGCATACTCATCTCGCAAAGCAAGACGCAATATGCTTACCACCGAACTAACTCCCAGCCTCCGCCAAAATCTTCTCCGGGAACACAAACAAAAGTCCCGAACCGCAAATGCTGTGCTGAAGCGCAGACACTCTGATATTGGCACCCTGAAACAGCACCCCGAGAGAGTATACATGAGTGACGAAGCTGTTAAAGATGGCGAATACAGTTTCTTGGATGCGGGGTCGGGTGAGTACCACTCTAAGGGGTGGTAGGCTATTGTTGTGGACCTGGGAATTTGAGGCTAGTGTGTTGGAGTTGTGAATTCGACGAGATAAGAGTCGATATGGAGCGGAACCAATACTTGGTTAGCATTTAATGATGAGGCTGGAATGTACTTGGTTCAGCTATACCAATATTTCTTTGGGAGGAGGTGGGGGAGGGGGGGATCACTCCTCGATATGAGCTGGTCTTAGCTGCAGCGGAAGTGGTGTCGATTTGCATGAAAACATGGATCACTCCCATGGAAATCCAGCTTTGATCAGTGCCAGATCTAGAGATATGAATATCCAATGGCATAGTGTACGGTTTCACGATCTGTCAGCCTGTACTCTATTCTGAGGCCGATAATCCGAATCCATGCTTCTGAAAACCTTCAAAAGACATCGTACAAAGAAAATACAAACACTTCGCCAATAGATTTGAATTCAAAATCTGGGTTGCAAGTAACGTTCACTCGGTTCCTGAATCGCAACCGAGATCCGGCTCGGGGTTATCAATGGGTTTCCTCGTCCTCTCCGCTTCCTGGAAAAGGTCCTGAGAGAGCATAAAGCCCCAAATGGCAACCTGAATTACAAGAAATAGCATCATGGCTCGAAGCGTCCATCTCCAATCTTGGTGAAGTACACCCAAAGTTGGGTCTGGGCCTCCAACAAATACAAGCAGCAAAGTTGCAACAGAACCCGATTCTAAGATTGGGCTTTGAAGGCGATGGAAAGCAGGGGCAGGAAGAACAGAAGATACCGCCACTGGCGGGACGCGGAGTGGTGAAAATGTTTGTATGCCTGGGAAACCCGCATGACTTCACTGTCGTTATAATCCCACTTTCTACATAGAAGAGCGAGTTGCCGAGTCCTACTGTAGTAGTCAAAACTCAAGCGCACGAGGCAGTAGTTCGAGATGAAGAGCACGATTAGTAGAGTCCGCTACTCTACTAACGTGGACTCTACAGCATCTAACAAAGCTGTCAGACGCTCTGCAATCCCGATGGTTTGGGCACGTCCCCAAGTGACCGACGATTGTGTGCTTGACCGCAACAAGGTCCAGTAGAGATCGCCGTCCCAAACATGCAACGACGCGGCAAAGGCTCCTTCTCATGTTTTAGCAGGGGGGCGCACGTGGTCTTTATTCCACACTGGAGATTGACGATTCTGGAATTGACCCCTACAAAGGGCCGTCTTTGAGTGGGGTTCCGAAGTTCTGGGTCGTCGAGCGCGATGCCATATCGACAACTAACATAGAGATGGAGAAGAGCTGGCCTATTTCTCGGACGGGTAGGCTGCCCGCATGTGGGTCTCTCGTTCAGTTCGTGGCCGCTAGGCTAGGGAGGGGGTCTATCTTTAGCAACTCCACTGCGTCGGAATCACAATGAATTCTGGCCTCAGCCTTCTCCAAAATGGAACAGCAGCGTGCCATCGAGCTTGATGAAGGCATCGTTCGTATATTCGAAAAACGAAACCGGAAACCACAGCCTCAGCAAAGCCGCATGCGCCCTGTGCACCATGACTACCTAATAATATACCGGTAAACGTGGGGTTCTACTAAACTGATAGAGCGCCTAGAATAGAGACGGCAGGATCCGGAAGCCTGGTTGGCCCCTAATGCGAGGCTGAAGGATCCGTCACATGTGTATCCACACCTCACGGAGACAGGTTTTGCACGGCTTTGTATCACCAACGAAAGAGCTTCCAACGACATTGATTCAATCATTAATGATAGTAATACTCTGTCAGTGTTGCGCCAAGATCCCCAATGCTATCGTTATAGCGGGGAGAGCAGCTACAAGAGAATTGATATCTATTATTCTGGAATCCCATAGCTCACCCGAATTTACAACACAAGCACGGATCGCCTCAAAGTAATTACCTCGCACGTAGTCTGCCAAAACCGTCTGCAATCTCCAGTGTATACAGCGTCTAGGAGCTCATACGGAGGATTTCCCCGAAACTCACTTGCCTTCTTCAACAATCCTCGGAGCCGGACTTTTCATATACAGCGACTCTATACTAGTCTCATCTTCCTTTGTCCTTCTCGTAGCAAGTAGTTTTGTTTCAAAACTCCTTTTAGTATTTCCAGGCTTTAGATACCAGAATGTGGAGCCATCTTCCTTGAACACTTTAAATGCCTCAACTTCCTCTATCTTTCTTTCAGGATTTGCTTCTCCCCCCACTATTTATAATTACCTACTGGAATTGTGTCTTTGTCTCTGTCTTTGGAAGTGTAACATAGCATTATTTATGTTCATCCTATATTTTCTACAATACAGCACAGTTCAATATATCATCTCATACATGTCACACTTGCGGCTGCAAACCAAGGCTGGCAATAATAAAAGAGAGGCTTTCAGGAGACTTGGCAGCGGTAGAAGCAAGTTCCAGAAGTGTTTCAAGTAAATCAGCAAGCATAGTTAACGCAACGCCGGTTCCAAATTTTGCTTTCCACCCTGTAATATAGAGGACGGCATATGGGCTGCTGTTGTGGTGCAAGCCAAGGACCTTCTTCGGCAACGGATATTCACATATTGAATAGCTATAAGTTCAAATAAGCAAAAGCTTGCAACAAACATATCCAATAAGATTGGCTCACTTGGGGTGCCCGTAGCCAGAGGGATAAGCCCCAAGGGGTCAATCTTAACAATTCGCCAGTGTGAATTAGAAAAATTAAAGGATTGTTATTTTTGGGGTTTCTTTTTACAATTTCGCGGAAAGATTCAGCGCATACTCGCGTCCGGACCAGTTGAATGTCGGAGATAGACCTGAAATATATGCGGACGTGCAAATAAGTTAAGACTTTCATAAGGCTAGATGTCTTTGCTTTGTAAATATTTGAGTGGCTTGGCGGATGCAGTAAATCCGATGATGTAGGCTGAATAATGGCATGTATGTCGGAGAAACGACCAATTGCACAAGGGCTGGCATGTTGTACTGCAGCTGCGGTGTCCTATCAAGGTAAAAAAATCGTGGCTGATACAAGATATGTATTTTGGATCTGAAATGCAGACATATGATATTGTCTTATCTATTGCTTCCGGCAGGTATTTATGGAGGGGCGATGAGGGGTAAATATTTCGAGGTATTTGAATGAGAAGGACGATTATAGTTGAAAGTCAGCATTCACACTAGCATCAATTGCTCTATCAAGCTTCCATATTGACTGCACGATATCCCAAAGTCCAAATCAGTCATGACTCTCTACGATTTCAAAGTCTCCAAGGGTTCTTCCTCAGGAGACATCGTCGAAAGCACCTCCCACCGCCCCACACTCACCAGAGATGAGATTTATATCAAAATCACACACTCCGGCGTCTGCGGCACAGACCAGAAATACCGCCACTATGATATGGTCCTCGGCCACGAAGGCATTGGTGTCGTGAAAGCCATCGGTCCTGATGTCAAAGGGTTCAAAGTGCAAGTCTTCTTTCTCCAACTTTGCTCTTATCTAAAAATCAGCAGAGGAGACCGCGCCGGCTGGGGCTGGGTGCACGCGACATGCGGGGTTTGTGAGCAGTGTGTCGAAGGCCAATTCGTCTACTGCACCGGCGATACCAAGCAATACGGAACTGGTGATCAAGATCAGGGCTCTTTTGGGGAGGGTGCTGTTTGGAGAGAACAGCTTTTGTGCAAGATTCCTGATACCTTGGCGTCTGATCTTGCGGCGCCTCTCATGTGTGCTGGCATCACGGTCTGGGGGACACTTACTGAGTATAATGTCAAGCCTACCGATGCCATCGGCGTAGTCGGGATCGGAGGACTTGGCCATTTGGCTGTTCAGTTTGCGAACAAGTTGGGCTGTGAAGTCGTCGCGCTTAGTGGAACGGAGACAAAGAAAGAGGAGGCCTTGAAGCTCGGCGCGCACCATTTCGTAGCTACGAAGGGAGTGAGCAATTTGAGGGTCCCGAGGAAAATCAACCATTTGTTGGTTACAAAGAGCCATATGCCAGACTTGGACCAGTATAAGTCCATTCTGGCTCCAAGGGCGAGCATCTATCTTTTTGGTACCGCAGATTTCGAGTCAAAGCTTGTCCTTCCTTATATGCAGTTTATTGTTAGCGGATGGAAGCTTATTGGATGTACTACATCGCCGAAGATTGTTTATCAGAGGATGCTAGAATTCGCTGGTTTGCATGGAATCAAACCTATGATTGAGCGTTTTCCTTTGACCAAGCAGGGAGTGGTGGACAGTCTTAAGAAGCTCGATGAGGGGAAGATGAGGTATTGTGGTGTGCTATATGCGGAAGGTGTTTAGGAAGTTTGATTGCTTGCAGCATGCAGGTGTTTCTGCATTTTCGAGGAACAACACGTGTTTTCAGGGACGAAATGATACATATCGATTGTAGAATGTGATGTGACTTTACGCAGATTGTAGAAAACTCGTGGTATGCAGGTGCTTCTGGACTTCTAAGGAGCGACTTGCATTTTCAGGGACCTCAGGATGTAATCCTTTCGATCGTCTTGATTACCCCGCATATAATGAACACCCTTATTAGCTTTTCGCAGGAGAGCCCATGGGTCACACGTGGTAGTACCAGGGCATATTCGAAACAAACTCAAATGAAATGATACGACCTAGCAATCGAAATGAATTCGACTCGGATGATGGATGAGCATGCAGTAGTGAAATTTGCCCCTGAGGCTGGACATTTTCGAATTGTATCCGTAATTCAGGCAAGCCTCGTATTCGCCGAGGTATCTAGGACGGAGCTGTTTATAGGAAGGAGTCAGTTGAGGGCACCCGACTGATGTATATATCATCTCATTATCGCAAGAACACGAGCAACAGGTATGGCCGGCACTTGAGACTAGAAGACACAGACTCCCTCATCTGTATTACACTAGTAGGTCGCAGTTCGTACGTACTCCGTAAATACTTTTTACCTAGCGCTGTGCTTTATTTGGAAATTTACTGTACGAAGTACTATCGAGAACCTCGTAACTTACACGAGGCTTAAGAAATGCTGACCAGTGATCAGCTTGCATTCTGACAAGGTGCCTACTGCGGACCTTGCCTGCATTTAGACAGCAATCCTTGGTCACCATGTGGATACCATGTTATCGCGGTGCTTGCCGATAATGGTAGATATAAATAGTACTTTACCAATAATAGCCGTGGATCGAAGCAGCGTTACTCACATACTGTACGATTACTGACAGTACGGTACGATTACGATCGCACGACATCGCAGGATTGATAAGATACCGGTATCTAATAAGTATGTTTTACGGGTCATTAGTAAAAGAGCTGACATACCGGTGATATCTCTATCCAAATGCTAATTGGCGTTGAGCTGGCTGACCAGACATGCTGAATCATGAATTTAATAATCACTCCTACCTATTCTCCGAACATTACACTGCAACTGTGTTATTTGATATGCGGAAGTTGCATCCGCATAGGGTACCATAACTGTGCTGATAATAAGTAGAGTGCTGACCAGTGGCCTGAACATGAACTGTTATTCGGCATGGCTGCTATTCGTAGAACATTGGCGAGTGAGCATCGAGTTCTGTATGGGCTCACCGGTGATGTTGTGGTGCTTTGGCTGCCTGAAGGATTAATTATTGGGGGGGGGGCGCAAGTACGAAGTAGAGCACTAACGAAGTATAGCACTAACGAAGTATAGCACGGTATTGCAGTAGTACAGTACTCGTACAGTGCAACAAGTCCACAACCGTTTACGAAGTACCTGTTACTTCGTACCAGCTACACTAACAGGTACCGTACCGAGCAAGCACGTCGATGGCGTCCTGAGCGCTGTGATCGCAGAAGCCACAGTGATAGAACTCTCCAGTGTCCACCCCCTGGCTACCGAGCCTAGCTGGTTATCGCCTAGGGGAGCCTTCTCCCCCCTGATAACATTGAAGAATGGCGCTCGCTTATTAGTCACTTTACCCCTACCTGCCTAGGCCTAGGTACCTGCAGGGACGATGGGCTTCCGCTGCAGAACAACCCACAGTTTCCTATCACACCGATCCAAATGGGAATGCAAGACTTTCCCATTTGCAGCAGAAACTTGCTCCAACCACGAGGCAGTGCCTGGCAGAGTGCATGCTTTCTTCAAATGCCACCCCCAAAGTAAGGAACCCACTTCGTATACAATACCATGGTTCTTGGCCCCTGCATTGCCTTCCCCTCTACCGCCTTCCGGTTCTGCAGTCCTAGGTGGCTGATTGTATGAAATACAAGCAATCGGGAGGGATAATCCGGCCGTTGACCAGCCTCCTCCCCAGTTATAATCCACATCTATGCATCCCGGCAGCAAGTAGCTGTTTAGTACACATACACTCTTCCCCTACTGCACTTGATTCGGCGATCATATTATTCACGCTGTTCCGCTGTGCTGGATTCCCACGTTCTGCCTATCACTCAATCCAGGCCGATCTTTATGCCTGTCCATCAATCCATATTCCTATTTGACACAGACCACCCGGCAATACATGAAGCCTGTTCCTACTGCTTGCCTTTCAATCTTGTTACCAGTTCGTTTCTACACTTTCGTCCTCCCCCGGGGTCCTACGGATTAAAGTTGATAGAGACAAGATGTTTCTAGGTCATCTATTCGAGAGGGCAACATGTCGTCCGGGCATGACATATTACACATGTTCGAGTAATGGGTTCAATGGTTGCTGTACCGCCTCGAACGTCTGTGATCTACCTGGATGTCCAGATGATTCACCAAATGCACCTACTGTCACGGTTACTTTATCGACAGAAGGTGTTGCTACCAAGACGACAGTAATTTCTCCTGCCACAGCAACAACATCAGCACAAGCTACGGCTCTCGCAAATGTAGCCGCAGGAGCATCTTCGACATCCACAGTTGCGCCAACATCTATATCAAGTGCAACTGCTCACGAAGAATCAAGTACACCAATCATTGCTGGGGTTGTCTGTTCGATAGTTGGGTTAGCGATATTATCAGTTATGGCATGGTTCTTTTTGAGGAGGAGGCAACAAAAGAAGAAGCAGGAGAAGCAACAAGAATTCAACCAGGACACGGCATTTGAAAAGGAATATGACTTGAGAAGGCAGAGCAACGACGATGACCAGGCTCGTGGTGGGGAAGCCTTGGGTTCATATGGTGGTATGAAAAGCTGTCATTCTTACCCAATGCTGGACTGACAGAAGAACAGGATATCAAAACCCGCCACTTACCGGCATAGCAACAGTGTTTAGCAGCAGAAGAGACAGTTCTATGGATGTTGCTTCAAGATATGAAGAAGATGAGCCGCTTTCAGCTCGAGATGAAAAGACTGGCCTTGAGCCACCACCAGACGACGAGCATCCAGCGTTTCACCCACTACCAGGCCAAACACCCGGGTATCCAAACTTCTCTCCATACTTGCCATCACCGATCACACCTATAACACCAACAACACCAATAACACCAATCCACTCACCCCAACAAAAACAACATCCCGCTTACCACCTTCACAACCTCTCCCAACACCCCGCCTTCCGCTCGTCCCGCTCACCACCACAGCCCTCGGAGGTTTTGCGTAAGAAGCCTTCCAACCTCCAACAAGAAGTTACACCCCCACCGGAAGGATTCTCTTTCTTTACTAAAATCCGCAATTCGCGCGGGAAGGCCTCCCGTCCCGAGCTGCCCGCAGAAGTGCCCTCAGCGGCCTCGCCCCCAAGACGTGCAGGCAGCCTCCTCTTCCGTTTCAACTCCCGAGACAACCAACAATCTTTCCGGCCAGGCCCCCGCGACATACCGCACGACAACAGCGCTAAGATGGGGCTCAGCAGCTACAGCATCCCCATTGGCCTCGGCGTCGATACCCCAACCAGTCCGGAAATCGAAACACCCGTCACGGCCACAGCATCACGCCAACCAATCCAACGATTCGGAAAGAGCGAATTAGTCGAGAACTTTTCTGCTCCTGCTCCTGCTCCAGCTTCTGCTTCCTCCCTTCCATCAACACCAGAGTTCATGCCCCCGACACCCGAAATCACACCCCCAACACCCGACCCATCACCGCCCCGCCTGTCAGCAACCATGAACCTGCGCGAAGACCACACCCCGCTCGAGCCCCCGCACCTCGACGAGATCCGCGAAGACCACGTCCTATCCTGGGCGTCGTACTCAGCAGGCAACCTCTCTGGCATCGGACCCAGCAGCAGCAACGGCAGCGAGAAAGCGCGCAAGCAGCGACAGCGCGAGATCGAACTCGGGATCGCGCCTCGAAGTAAGAAGCGCGCTGAGCTGCAGGGGGATGAGCCGCTGGGTGAGCATGGCACGCCGCCGATGAATATCGAGCATGAGATCTTGCGGTGGAGCGAGTTGAGACCGCCGCAGCAGGGGGCTGGGCATTGGAGTGAGGGGTTGAGTCCGTGTCCGAGTGATAGGGCGCCTGAGACGCCGTTGAGTCAGGTGTATCGCGAGAGTTGGGTTGAGAGGGAAGATTGGGCTCTTCGTTGAGCCTTTGTCATAAAGCCTGTGTTGTGTTGTTTTGGTTGCTTGTTTGAGGGGTATATACCCTGCTTCCTGCTTGCATGGGGATCTTTTTTAAATCTTATCTGTATATGGAGCATGGCGCACGGTGTTAGGTTGATGTTCTGGGCATTGCAATGGGCATTTTCAGGACTGGGATGGATGGCTAGGAGTATGGGTACTGGGCTGGCTGAGTTTTACTTCGCAGAGCATGAACAAACATGAAATAAAGAGAAAAGCAAATAAACACTCAATAAATAAATATACATATAACACTTGACGTCTCAAATCTTCACTCCATAATCGATGAAACTGCTTTGCTTTGCTTGAAAATCTACTCTAGTACCGGTACGTCTTCACAAGCATACCAAGGACAATTTACGCATGACTCTTCAAGAACCTACCTCTGCTAATTGCAATTTATGGTTGGTGTTTCGATTTCAGTAGATGAAAAATGGTATAAACGCCAGTGAACATAACAACTTATGCCATCCCCCAATTCCACGCCTTGCAATGCTTCGTTGACCAGCCATCCCATGCAACCAACGCCTCTCAAACTCAAATTACCAAATTGACTTTTGCCCCAAGCAAGCATCTGACTTTATCTCATCTCATTTCACCTCACCTCGCCTCATCACCTTCTTGCCACAGGACACTGGGAAGAAGATCTTAATTCCCATAACCCATTAACTTGGTAATCTCATCTAGCAACTCTTGCAGGTCATCATCCGTGATCTTATCCGTGAGACTCGGGATCAGCGTCTTTGCTTCCTCGGCCGTGTCGCAGCAGAGCGAACCTATATCAGTTAGCTTTTTTCCATTACTTCTATTACCGTCCTGAAAAAGTACAGGCCATAGGAAAACACAATTCCTAGAACTTTCAGAACCAAGAACGAGGGATAGGCCCCCCAAGCACCTCCTCTGAACATAAACCTCTTCCTCAAAGCGAGAACGAGACATACCAAGTTGCGCCCTCTCGAACTTCGCCAGCTCCTTATGCGCCGTCAAAAGTCGCTCCACAGCCTCAACATTCTCCTTCCGTCTGAACCGTGCAAAGTGCTCGAGGTAATCGGTTGTCTTTTGCAGGATCCTGCGAATTTAGGGTCTTGTCAGCGCTGGTTCTTTCTTGGTACCCAAAATGTCACGATATCTAAACCCCCAAATCCAGAGACATGAAATAAGCCTCAGCCTCCACAACCAAACAGCACTAACATGCGCCCCATTGCGTTTTTCGTTCTGTATCTGTATATAGGTAGATTTGTAGAAGCAATCAATCCCATATAGAGCCGCATGCATGCTGTCGGTCCGAATCGTACATGTTCCAAGAATAAACCACCCAGTGCAGTGCAGTGTGATGCGGTGCGAAAAAGAACATACTCAGTCTCATTTACATTCTTCCGATCGACCCTCCGCTTCGCAACCAGCGCGTTTATAACCAGCGCCGCTTCCGAGTGTGTCAGCGCGTCTACGTTTTGGAATTCGCCCAGGCGGAGCTCCGAGCTGGCTTCTTCGTCGCCTTGGGGCGCTTCGCGGGAGCGCGAGGTTGCTGCGTGTTGGGGCGTTGTCATTGTGACTTAGTGAGCGATTGACTGGTTCGCAGGGAGGGAGATGCGGTGGAGGTGGTGGTGGAGACGACAGTTGGAAGGGATGTAGCTCGTAGTTATACTCGGAGGAGCTCGTTGGCGAGGTCGAGCTGGGAAAGGGAGCGAGGGAGGGGAGAAGGGAGATGGGACAAAGGGGGGGGGAGGAAGGGATGGTGTTGGTGGGGAGCGTCTGTCGCGTGAAGAAAGCTCCAAATCGCATCGCTTCCAGATGGAAATTCTTTTGGCTTGTGAACAAAACAATCCGGGGAAACTCCAATCCAGTCCAGTAGCCTGCCTCACAACAAGCAATGCGCCAATCGCAACACCACCTCTATCCCTCCTTAAACCACCATTTCTACATGACATAGACTTTATACGAGTACATGTCCAGCTTCTACATCCTCCAAACCTCCTTTCCGACTGCAGATAAGCCGCAACTATGTACGTTCCGCTGCCTTTCTCGACTTGAACGAGAAGGACGAAGGGGGCACAGCTGATTGAACATAGGGTCGTCTACGCACTCATCATAATCAACAAAGCAGGTGGTCTAGTCTACCAGCGCGACTTCACCGAAGGTCTCAACAAGCTCAGCGTAAACGACTACCTCGTCTTAGCTGGTACATTTCACGGGTACCTACCTCCCCCTCTCCCCATCCCTCCACCTTTCAACCTCACCCATTCTAACCTCCCCACCCCAGAGTCCACGCCATAACCACCCGCCTCAACCCACTTCATCCCCCCAACGAACCGCCCTCGGGCATCGAAGTCCTGGAAACCGAACACTTCCGCCTGCAATGCTTCCAGACACTCACGGGCACCAAGTTCCTCCTGTTCACGGAGCCCTTCCAGCTGAACACGGATAAGATTGTGGCGCGGATATATGAGCTGTATGCTGATTATGTGATGAAGAATCCGTTTTATAGTCTGGAGATGCCGATCAGGAGTGAGGGGTGGGAAAGGAGGTTGGTGCGGGAGATGAGAGTGCTTAATTCGCGGTGAGGGAGGGAAAGAAGAGAAAGCAATTATGGTATAAGGGGGAATGGGAAGGGAGAGTAGTGGAGAGGATAGGTGTGCATGGAAGAGGTATGGGCATCTATGAGGTAGGTTGGATGGGGTAATGATAATGCTATGTGGAAACGTCTGGAGTATGGAATAGATGGGCTATGAGAGCAGATTAAAGGCTCTTTGCATATAAATGGAGTTTAGATGGGAGTTCAGGCAAGGCACATAATGGGACCAAGATACCCAACTATAGATGCCTTTTCATAAGCTCCATTCATGGCGAATCTGTTGATACATCCCAACGCCATCAGCAATGCTATACCGCCAACACATCTGCCTACGCCAGATCCATTTTATCCGCATCATCTTTCTTCTCGTCCTTCTTCCCACTCCCACTCGCCTCCCCATCCTTATTCAACAACGGCTGTGCATCCTCGTCTCCCTCCTTCACCTCTTCCTCCTTAATCTGCGGTAATGCAGCCTTAGCATCCTCATCCGCCTTCTCCTTGGTCTGCTTCTCCATTCTCGCCTTCTCCTCCTCCATACTCATGCGTAGCGCAAGAGCCAACTCGGGGTCCACGCTGGGATCAATGCCGAATTCAAAGCTGCCGCCCTCGCCACCTTCCGCTCCTCCGCCCGTTCCTGCACCTGCGCTTGACCCATCACCGTTCAGTATGGGGCTTGTAACGAGTTGGTCGCTGAGGAGTCCAGGTCCGGGGGGGATAATGGCTAGATGCGATCCGTCACCACTCTTGACGTTCTCGTTGAATGCGGTTAACTTCTTGGTTATGTCGTCGTCGAGCTCGCCAAAGGCTACGAAATCGATGGCTACACCTCCCTTCTTCATCTTCTTAGCCAGCTTGATAAGAGTCTTGTCATCTTCTGGAATCGGACTGCAGGTAAAGACAATAACCCGTTGGCGTTGTGACTTATTTTGTCGGTGTTTAAGTGCAAGCTATTCAAAACCATCAGCATCAAGATCCACAGAAATGTCGAAAAAAACATACACCAGCAATCTGAATCCCAGTAGCCAAATGACTATCCCCTCTAATCTTCGACTTGGTACGATGTAAACCCTCCAATATCTTTCCGTGGTCCGTTGTCAGCGTGACCAACACCTCTGGGCCCTTGCCGCCCATGCTCATCAGTCCGACGGAGGATTCGGGGTTGCCTTGGGTGATGGCGGAGAAGATTAGAGAGACGGCGTCGGATTGTGCTTCGAATCTGGTGGGTGTGTAGTCTCCGTTTCGACTGCTTTCGCTGTTGTCTACCACTACCATTACTGCTTCGAGACCCATCTTGTGTGTATTGCCTCTTTGTGAGGACTTGGAATTTGCGGGATGCGGGGTTGTTCGGAGGTTGAGGGGTTTGGGAAGAAGTGTAGAGCTGTGGTGGAAGTTTGGAGTTTGATGCACTTTGATGTTCTGTTCAGGTTCAAGTTCAGGCTCAGGTAGCCTATGTTTGCGCGTACTAGGTACCTTGTCGTGCAGGATCCCTGTAGCTCTTGACCTCGATTCGGGCTAGCGTAGATCACGAGAAGCGGCGACCTTTGACGGCGTTTGTTTACTTCGAGATTCACGCCCGCAGCAGGAATAGAAGGAACAGAACAACTTCACTTACCACCGAGGAATAATTCTAAGAATTGAAGATCCACCACTACGAACCAATTACTTTGCACCTAGCAACACAATATCCCCCATCGCCAGACTTCACATCAGATCACATCATGGCTCCGACGCGATCAAAGAAGACCGCGCGCAAGTCAACTGAATCATCAGCAAGCTCTGTAGACATGCAAAGCTTCCCAGCGCCCCCTCAAATGGTACCTACGAAAACGCGCAGTCCAATGAAAACCCCTCCATCGCAAAGAAGTCCCATCAAGAAGGCGAGATTGGGGATTACATTGGGCCAGAAGCAGGCATTGATTGATAACCTGCAACTCGAGAGTGAGATTTCTCTCACGAGATGTTCCCTACTGTGCTGATTTTCTGTTTTAGTTACGGAACGCGCGAGAAAGCTTCGTGCACAGTATATGCTGCAATCACAGGGATTGCGATCGCGTATTGAGATTCGAGTTAATCGGATCCCTACCGCTCTTCGACGCGCAAATATGGGGGAGCTGTTGAATAAATACAGCGAAGCTGCTACAAAGACTGCGAATAAGAGTTCGCAACGTGTGGAGAGAAACTCACCAGCAAAGATGAAACAAATCCAAGATCAAACTCGCCCGAGTCCTTCGCCGCAAAAACCCCAAAAACGTCATAGGTGAGCCTCCAGACGCGTTTCTATTCTGTATATCTCCTAACATTTCCAGTAACCAAATCTACTCTGTCAACAAGGAGAACGAAAATATCGAGAACCCAAAGAAACGACCCCGCGGACCTGCACATACAACATCCAACGCAGAACTACAATCCCAAATCCTATCACCACGATCCGCCAACTCCAGCACACGTTCTCCAGCGCGGGCATCACCAGCAAAATCCAACTTGGCACGTCCAATATCACCTTTCAAACCAGCAGCACCAACACTAGCAGGAGGGTCGGCGGGAATCCTCACCAATATGGTAGATAAAGCCAAGTCGACTCGAGCAGCTACAAGAAAGCCTACAGAACCAGCAAAGACTACTATAGGACGCGGCAAGAAAACTGCCGCACCAGCTCCAGCTCCAAGAGTCGTAAGGGGAAGAGCGTGGACGATCAACGATTCGAGCGATAATGATAGCAATGGTACGATTGTACGAAAGCCAGTTGCAGCGAAGAAGGAACCGGCCAAGAGAACGGTTATGGGTACGATTAGGGGAATGGGAGGAGCGGCGAGTAAGAAGGTGCAAGCCAGCAAGCCAGCGGCTACTAATACGGGTTCGAGGGTTCTCAGGAAGAGAAACTGAGTATTGTTTTGCTTGTACTTCTGGACTTATTGTGATAATTAGCGTTTGGATTTGGTGTTCAAGGGTCATTGTTAGTTCCTACAGATGTTTTACGGCCTTACCCATAAAAGGACCGCCAATTTCAAAAACTTAAACTCTTCATTGTGCGTCCCTGTGCTGTAGTATGAGTTGGGATCTAACCCCCTCCCCCTCGTTCAAACACCCATTGGCTGCCTCTTAATTGCCTACACTGAGGTACCTTAGCTATAAGCCCAGGTCCAGCCGATATCCCAACTAAATACGGCATCCTCGATTTCAATGTCCTACGCTACCTGGCACATTATAAATTGGAGCCGCTCTTCTGATCACCGCGGGCTTCTTCTTTTTTGTGTAGACGGCCGTATGTAAAGAAATCGAAGCAGAAATGTCATCAGATTATCTCTTGTCCATTCCCTATCCTCCAACATCAAATAACACCCCATCTACCCAGCAGCCGTATCCTTTTTCTTCTTCTTATCTTCAATCAACTCCACGTTGTCTTCTGGGACTACACTATACTTCTCCAGAATGAACTCCTCAATCTCCTCACTCACATCCCCCTGGACGACAATTTCTTCTCCGCCACTCGCCAACTTGGTCACACTGGCCCCCGTCGCAAACTTCTTCCCGAGATCCTTGGCCACCTTTTTATTCTCCAGCCCAAAGGCCTCCAGCCCGCTCACAGCAGTAACGTACTTGCGCTTGTTGCGCTCGACGCGCTTGATTATGACTTTGGAGGACGATAGCGTCTGTGCTTGTTTCAGCTCGGCGGCTTCGGCCTTCAGGGCTTTTTTGTGCGCGTCTTTTTCGGCGCGCTTGCGGGCGTCGAGGGAGAGGGTTGAGGTTGCTGCTGCTAGTGCGTCTGGGGTTGGCTGTGTTAGATATTTTTCTTTGATTTTGATTTAGGTTTGGGAGAGAGAGCGTGAGGGGGGAGAGGGTGCGAAGATACCTTCAGACCATAAGCGGTCGTACATATCTTCATTTGTTTTCTGGAGCCATTCCTGGCATTTCTTGACTGTGCCACCGAACTCGCAGTACTACTTCCTCTTCTCGTAAGTCTTGTATCCTTGCCATGGTAGGGAGTAGGGGTTCGGATGTGCACACCTCCGGGGGTAATGAACAGACTGTTGGAGATGGATGTTAGCTGGTAGCAGGGTGAGGTGAGGTCAAGTTTAGATACGTACCTCCGCAATAGGTTACATGTCTGGATTGGGGCTCTGCCGGCTCTTGGTGTTCTGTATCGGCCATTTTGTAGGATGGGCGAGACTTGTATATGTTAACCTGTGTTGTTGTAATGTTTTTGGTGGTGTCTACTGAATGGCGGGGCAGGATTAGAGAGGAGGGGCAATCTGCGCGAGGGTGTCTGTATCAATGGTGTTGGGTGCACGCCACCAGAACCTCCTCCCTTCTAGATTTTAATCATACATAGGTACCTACTTCGTACATGCCCTTCAACAATCACGGCCTTAAGTAAGGCTGCGATTTGTATTCCAACGACTGATCACATACCTTTCGATGAATTATGCGTGCATATTATTATTATCATATCTTCAGTCTGCATGTGCTTATAATCACAATGCTGGCTAGGCCAGCAATTTGTATAATCATTCTTGCTATTTTACCTCTTGTTGAGTTATGCATGCTTCCTTGGTTTCATAATGATTTTTGGCCCCTCGATAATTGCCAAGTACATTCCAGTAAACTAGTGTCACCAAAAGCATTGAGCAATTCATGGTTTACTTACTTGTATTGCTTGGATAAGAATGACAACGACGTTCAGCGTGACCTTTTACGCTTTAAACTTGTCCGGCACGTTCATATATCTCCTCTACCCATCCATCTGTGTCTTGACCACCTATTCAGTCTGAATCCAGCCTTCAAACAGACCCTATGGACGGAACATGGTATAAGACAAAATCTGGAGAAGTGCTGACATTCGGACGAATGCGGTTAGTTCCCGAGTTCGATCCGATAGCTTCGGATAACCCGAGATTCCTTATAAATCTTGACCGAAGCAAGTAAGAACTACCATCGACACCGTCTCTTTCATTTTTGATTCGGATATTCCGAAGTTACCACATAGAGTTCTGTCGTGGCGGTGTCTTTCACTCGATCAAGTCTACCTCACCACCCTGACCGCACGCTCATCAGGTCATCCGACACAGACCTTTTTAGTTGCAGAGGGGTTTATCATGAGTCAGCCACAGGCACGCTTACAATCACGCACTCCGCAAGCCTGCGAGAGATGGTATGCCCGGCCCCGTATAACTGGTTTCATCTTCTGACATTGTTGTTAACAGCCGTCGGAGCAAGACAAAGTGCAATGGTGATAGACCACAGTGTAGGAGCTGTAAGAAGCGCAAAGTTACTTGTTCTTGGTCTACAATCGCTACACCGAATGCGTTCCATGCTCTCACTCCTCCCGAGGACCAAGAATCTCCGAGAAGGAAAGAATTGGACCCAATAGCTCGAAGTCACATGACTATTCCTGATATCCCTTCTCTTGTCAAGAACCCTCTTCTACTCCCAGAACCTCATCTACTGCAGCGCTTGTTCCAAATCTTCTTTGATCGACACCATGAGGCAGAGCTTTGCTCTTTCTTCCATAAACCTTCATTGGACATCCCCAATCTGCACGATCGATCTCCGCTTTTGGTTGCTTCTGTGATCAGTCTAGCTGCGTTGTACATCTCGGCCGATGAAGCTAAGGTTGAGTTCGGCTTTGACACATCTTACGCATTGTCAGACCACTATAATCGTCTTGCGAAATCTTATGCTTACAGTCTTAGCGATGAGCCATGTAGTAAGTAGTGCTTGAATTTTCCACCAGATTGTGGTGCTAATGCCCTCCAAGTTTACACGATCCAGGGCTATTTGATCCTTGCCATACGTGAGCTTATAGCGTGGTCAAATGTAAAGGCCTACATGTATGTTGGAACGGCACTTAGAATGGCTCAGGCATTGTCTCTCGATGTCGAAATAGGCCAACGATACTCTCCCCGCCAGAAAGAAGTTCGGAGAAGGACATTTTGGGCTTGCTGCGTCGTGGACAGATTGACTTCGTATTCATACAACAAGCCCTTGACGTTGTCAATACAGTCAGCACGTGTCCAGCTTCCTTGTCCGGAGAATGTCTTTGCCTTTGATGAGGTCTATGCTGGTTTTACTGTTGAAGATGTTGCCTTGCATGCAAACCAGGTGTCTCAAGTTGGGATCATGCCTTTCTTCATTGCAATGGTGGGCCTATGGGGAGATATGGCCTTGCTACACGTGTCCGGAGGAAGACGACGTTCTAAATATGGCCCCCATGCACCGGAGGGTGAGCTCTTTCAATATCAGCGCGCTATTGAAGACTTCTCTGCAGGCCTACCGCCGTCCCTAAGTTGGTCTGTTCAGAACTATAAGATCCACCAATTCACTGGACAGGCACAAGCATATGTCAACCTGATTTTCTTACTGCATCATGCCAAATGTGTAATGGCTCAAGAATATCTCCCTCAGCTTGATTCGCAATATGCCCTTGATCCTGAACTAGACGATACGACTGTCTACGATGCGGCTGGCATATCACTTGATTACCAGGACAAACCTATCATCCAAGCATGCATAAAAAGTATTCGTACCATTACAGACATGGCACAGACGCTGAATAACGGCTCTGAGAGAGACCGGGAGCTTCTTCAATCGACCTTTGCTGCAAACGCGATTTTGACAGCGTCTGCTATTCATCTCTGGGTCTTATATACACAGACTTGTGATGAATGCCCGAAGCACGAAGCACTCGCCATGGCAGAGAACCTGCGGCAAATCATGAAGTCCTGGCAGTCCCAATGGCGTGTTGCTACCGCATGGGTGGAGACTCTAGAGATGCTGTACAAGTTGTACGTGTATTCGTACGGAAAAGTAGTCGAATCAGATCTCGACTGTTGGGATATGGGAGCCGACGATATCAATGATAGAGCAGAAGCTGCGGGAGAAATGATTGATGAGAGTGGCGTGCACACGTCCACCGATGCGGATGGATTGTCGGATCCATCGACAGCATGTCAACGGCTTTGTGATAAAATCCGAAATATATTGGTCAATCCGCTGCTTGCTACGGATTTGAAAAAGCGGAATCTAAGGATATATTGCAGGACGTTGTGGCAACACATGTGGATCTTGGGCCCATCGGAAGGCATTGGGCAAGACTTTATGAGTTTGGAAAACTTCATGGGCGAGCCCGGATCAGGGTTTTTAAATATGCCAGCTCTGGACCTAGATCTTGACTACTTCTGAAAACTGCATAATCTACAGGCATTCTTGAAAACCGGGTTGTGCGGTGATCATGCGATAATCTGCGTGGATCCAGGGTGGGAAAAGTCATTAAGCAAAAGTTTCCTAAGAACTGCATCTTTTCGTACTCAATGCGTCTCGTTGCGACTGTTGTGTCATATCGTTCGCAGTCTCTGAAAAACAGTAGGAGAGGTAGAGCTGTAATATGAGTCCATTGCAATTCAATTTATAAGCATTTATTGTTGCAGTTCGGCTTTTCCGATGGTTTTCGGGTCTCATTCAAGACGAATCATGCAAGTGCGAGACGAGGTACGAAAGGAGTAACTAAGGACAGACTATAAGTATCCGTAGTATGTCTTTTTTATCTCCTGTCAATCAAATCAACAATACTTCGACCTTTGTTCTCGTATCTTCCATCATAATGACTTCCTTACCTCCCGGAGAATGCTGCATTAGAGGCATCAAGCACGAAGGAACCCCAACAGGATCCATTGAGAAGATTGAAAACAGTGAGTCTTTATTAATAAATCCCCATCTCTTATCAGTCAAGTATACTAACATCCCCAGTAACAACATATTTCGCCCGGCCCGCCCGACCAAATGGCAATGCTATTTTCATATTTGGCGACGTTTTCGGACCCATCTACCAGAATGTCCAGCTTATAGCAGACAATTTTGCGGCTCAAGGCTACTTGACCGTCGTTCCCGATTTATTGAATGGCGATGCTATGGGCGTAGAAGCGTTTCTAGGCGGCAAGGTCGATCTTCCCGCATGGCTTGCTCGTCATGATCCGACAACTATTGATCCAATTGCCGAGACTGTTATCGACTATCTCAAGAACACTTTGAAGGTCAAGAGTATTGCTGGTGTGGGATACTGTTTTGGTGCTAAGGTTAGTGTTGAGAATATCAATGTAATTGGGAAGGGTTGACTGATGATATTTGCTTCTAACTTCTAGTATGTGGTCCGCCATCTGAAAGAGAATCGTCTGGATGTTGCCTATATCGCACATCCATCATTCGTGACTTCCGAAGAACTATCCGCTATCACCAAGCCTCTGTCAATCGCCGCAGCTGGTAAGCCCGTCTTCTGAACTCATCGATCAATCACATTATAGACAGGCTAATATCCTTATAGAGGACGACGCCATCTTCACTCAGGAGAACCGTTTCGAGTCCGAGAAAATATTGGCTGGTCTCATACTCCCTTACCAGATCAATCTCTATGGCGGAGTTGGCCATGGCTTCGCACTCCGGGGAGATTTATCAATCAAGGAGGTGAAATTTGCTACTGATCGAGCTTTTGAGCAAGCTGTGACTTGGTTCGATTATTGGGTCTGAGACTTTGTCGAATAAGATTAAAATGCTAGGCTTGTGGGAATGTAAATTTTATAGGCACATGATGAGACTTTCGGATCATATACTGTACATCCGAGCAACTCGATCTTGATTGCATGGTCCCAACGTCCGGGTGACTAACCTCTGCAATTGTCTATTGACCCCATCATAGAAAGTCTAATTCCGAACCGCTTTACTCGACTCGAGTAATACTCCGCACTCTGATAAATCTGTATTCAGATCCCAGAAATCACCTGAGGTCATAGGGGAAAAGAAGCGCAAAGGCACTTGGAAAAAGGAAAACTAAAAATGTATTAAAGAACTTATCAAAGGAATTGAAGAACGAGCCGAAGAGGGAACAGCACAAAAGATATAGAAAGGAAGAACTTGCTTCCATATTGATATAAATATTTCAGACTCAAAGGTATCCTAGGCTGTGTCCATGCCACTGCTGCGACTCGTGGATGTGGTTCGAAATTATCTTAATCAAAGCGTTGTTCCAGACATCTCCCTCTACCTCTACCCATCAATACAGGCATGAAATTGGCGCATGCACGATAGTCGGTCTTCCTCAGCCTTCAAATGGGGCAGTTGTAGAAGAACCTGTCGTTGGCGCGTCAACGCGCTTGGTTTCCAGCGAGCACGCGCCTCTTTTCCCTCATCCTTTTCATCTTTTACATCCTTTACCGCATCCATACTTCTCAAAACTACCCATCTTTTCAGCCGCGTACTTCTGTAACAATCGATAGTAATCGTTTGTAGTGGCTTAGGAGAATCCCGTGGCCGGCTATCGAGCGATATATTGGCCACGAGGTACATACTTATTGTCTAGTACTGTAACTGGAGGTGGAGGGCCACCAGTGCGGCCCAGTCCGCATGCGTGGGAGAGGTTTCACGTAACCATCTCAGATGGAATTACCAGAAGCTTCGTTACTACGATTGTTATATTTTCCCGGACAGCGGCAGTGTCGTTACTCTATGGATAGAGGATTTTAGTTTAGTTTAGTGGTGTTTAACGCCGGGGGAGAGGGACCGAAGGTCCCCTCCAAGCCTCCCAGGGGGCATTGGGGCGTGACTAGCTAGGTAATTTACAAGTGTATACACCAACCCTAGAAGCCAAAATTCAGCCATATAGGCGCCGGGCAAGTGCCCTTCCAGCCAATATTCTCCCTCCGCCAGTCGAAAGAGATGGATGGATAGAGGATGCGTGCGACCTCTAGGCATTATTCCAGCCAGACCGGTGCAGCCTTGTCGATAAAGTGCCCTTTGCACAGCCCCCACTGGCTCGTTACACATAAGGCAGACAACACACAATTCTCCCACACATTCTTTTTAAGCTTGATATTCTGGCGAATTATAGGTAGGTCGTGGCTGCAAGTGACACCACCTGTTTGACGACTCCCATCTTACTTGCTATCTGATGTTTGGCTGAATTTGGTCAGAACTTGCCCTCTTCACCGAATGGTACCAGAGATCAAGGGGCTGTGGTTCATCGAGGCTCACATGAGATGCTTTTGTGCCTCTATTTATTCATAGTTTGGAGGCGTTTACGTTTACAGCCGCCCTGGCTGTATTTCCCCGTTCTGTAAATAATCAAACATCTCCAGGGGCCAGGAAACTTTTGAAACTCCATATTAATAATCTATCCGAGAATAGCATCTTCTTATTCAATCCTTGTACAGTTTCAAAAACATGGCAATGCTTGCTAACATGCCAGGACCTTGGCCTACAATCTCGTTCGAGACGGCCGACGAGCTCTATCTTCCAGCACCACCTGCATCATCTCATTCAGAAGCTTTCCCACAACATCATCCAGCAAACACGAACCAAGCATCTTCAAACAGCCGTGACGAACTGTTCTTCTCAGTGGAGCACAACAACGAAGCAATTTCTCCGTCGTACTTGTTCTTCGAACCAGTTGTCTCCAGTGTGGCCGATAACAGGCCAATAGACTGGAGAAGATATGACCCTCCTGGGGAACTATTGAAATTTCAAGATGATACTTCGGAAGAGATCAAGAACCTTCTTACGCCGTCAATAGAGGTAATTCAAGCAAGACATGCCGAAGAGATAGAAGGTCTTGTAGCAGCGGCTCGACAGGATAGACCACTGACTCGTGGGAGAAAGGTCTCTGTTAAACCTCAAAGAGTTGTAAGGTATTAAATTTATGTTTGGAGAACGAACGCTGACAAGAACCTAGATATCGAACGGAGCTTCACACCTCTCCCCTTCCACACATCGTGCTCGTTTGAGCGACGCCAGCAGTTTGTCTATATCCTCATTTGACTCTGGATATGCCTCGAGATCCTCAGAAATCAGTTCCCCCAGTAGCTCCAAAGTGGGATCGAGATTATCTTTTGGGCTGAGTTCTATGTTCAAGTTAAGACGGAAAGATAGGGCAAAGATTGAGCTCGGCGAAACCGGCATACTCGCAGCACATCTAAGCAGAGGAGCTCCAGGGATTCCAGTAGCAGCCGACGATTCTTCGCCTGAAGCATCAAGAACAGAGTAAGGGCGACTCGATGATTGTATTTCCCACCCAGGCTAACTTGCGTAGGGAATGCGTCTCGTGTCTTGACGATTTTGCGAAACCTGAAATGATCAAATTAAACTGTCATAGCTACTGCACCGAGTGTTTTCAGCGACTCATAAGGTTAGGCTGCCCATCAACGACGCAAAGCTTTATTTAAATCCCTATAGTACGGCCCTAGAATCAGAGACGCACTGGCCTGCAAAATGCTGCCTCAATACCATACCATCTTCGAGCATTCTTCCTCACCTCGACGGTCCGACGAAGAAGAAATATAGGGAACGTGAAGCAGAATGGTCTGTTGCGCCGGGAGATCGAATATACTGTGCTCAGCCTACATGCAGTACGTGGATTCCGGCAAACTACGTAAACACCCCGCTTCATTCAGCGAAATGCCCAAAGTGCGCTCAAAAAGCATGCACGATCTGCCGAGGAGAGTTTCACAATGGAAACGACTGTCCTGAGGACCCAAATCTACAAGCCACAATTAACTTGGCAGAGATGGAGGGCTGGAAAAGATGCTATAGCTGTCATGCACTCGTTGAGCATAACAATGGATGCCGGCATATGACATGTCGATGCAAGGCTCAATTCTGTTACATATGTGGATTGAAGTGGCGAACATGTGGATGCACCGATACTCAACTGGCAGAGATCCAGCATCTGGCGATCACGCGCCGTCACGAGCAGACTGCTAGAGAAGAGCGGGTAGTAGCAGACGCAGAAGAAGAGCGCATTGTTCTCCAAATGGTCGCCGACTATCAACGTGCTGAGGCGGAGCGTGAGGCTCGGGAAGCAGAAACGCAAAGAAGAATAGAGGAAGAGCAACGCCAACGTCGCGAAGAGGAACGTATCGCAGCTGTCAGCCTTCGATTCCATCAGCTTACGAATGAGCTCGAATTGCTGCACGATATTCAACGTGTGCTCATAGCTGAAAGATACGAATTAGAAGACGAACAAATGAAGAAGGAACGCTGGGATACATTGGATACGTTTTCGATTCGACATCCCCATGAAGTACAAGTCTTGGATATCGAATCAAAGGCAATCATTGCGGAAGAGGAAGATAGATTCAAGACCCGATATCAAACACGCTTAACAGAAGCACGACGCATTGAAAAGGACTACGCTGCACAACTGAAAGCATATTTGAAAGATAAGCCAGAAGCAGAGTATCAGATCCGGGAGGCAAGAGATGAACTGAGGAACGACCAGAACAAAGAGTACAAGTTCTGGGATGCGTATAGAAGGACACAGCTGCAGGCCGCCTCCGAAAGAGAGAAGAGAAGAATGGAAGCTCTACTTGTGCGACAAAGGAGTGAGGTCAAGACTCTTGATGGAGGACGGAAGATTGATGAAGTTGAATGGAAGCGCAAGAAATGGGCAGAGGGTCAGTGGGTAGAGAAAGTGACGTGGGTGCGGGGAGCGATGCTACAAGCGCGGGAGCAAGAAGAATATGCGCGCTAGGCGTAGAGAGCTGGGTTTCTATCCCCCCCCGCCTTCCTACCCCACCCATACTCATTTAGCTTCTTCTTTACAGCCTTGCAACTAAGATGCTACGTTCCCGAGTCTCTAAAAGGGTGTTTAATTATGCGTGTAGTAAAAGTATTCGCCCGAATATCAGAAAGATGCCGAAGGAAATAGTAGAGGTGAAGACTTGAAAGTTGAAATAGATGCAAATAATAGTGTCCCTCAGCCCTATAGGGCTGGTAGTCAGGCATTCCCCCACTTCCTCCGGCAGTGTAACTAACTAAAATTTAACACGATGCAAAATTTGACAGCCGACTAAGCAAGACTGTAACGCTAGTGATGACAGCAAGTCCGCCCCCCTATTACTTAGTTGCCATCCTAGCCATCAACTGCGGCCATCAAGGTCACTAATCGAACATAAAGACTCAACAGTCGCCATTATCTGTCCTCAATCCGTAAATACCTGATATCATCGCCAAAACAAGTCAGAAATGTCTGAATGGCTAGATAGTCGGCCGTTAAATTTTGCATCATGTCAGCGTTTAGTTGTGAGACTACTGGAGGTAGTGAGGGGAATACTTGGACCACTACTACTATAAAGGTCAGGGGGACACGATTAGGCTATTAAAAAGGGCCTTCCTTTCCCGTAGTAAGCAAAAGAGAGTTATTCTTAATTTACTGTTGTCCGCTGGACGGAAATTAATATCAACAACATCATCGTTATTATTATCATCTTCGTCACTCGATTCAAGTCCCTTATAATCCATTTACTAGATAAGTCTGGACCTTCCCCTCTCCTGATCACTCTGTTCCTCATCTTACTTCTTATCATTTCACTCGACTTTGAATTACGACCGTCACCAATCTATACTATCTTTCAATATACACTCTCATTCAATCAATATGAAGTTCACCTATGCTATCTTCCTCTCTACTCTTCTCGGGGGAGGAGCTCTCGCAGCAGTGGCAACACCACAGGCAAGGTCTAAAATCGATCAATATCGCAGCATGGAAGACTGGTATATAATCCTAGATATGTTTCCGATTATCTACCTGCTAATAAACCTAAAGCCGAAACAACCACCATCGCTTACATCATACCGATCCGGCAGAGTTGACTTGTCACCGCGTTGACGTGGAGACGAAAGCCTTGTTCCTGGTGGTTGGATGGGGTGCCGTTGGTTCGCAATATCATTGTACGTATAGCAGAGCTGGTAGCTTAGAGCTCAGATTCCCATTTCTAACGATCAATAGCATGTGCCGACGAGAAGTGTCATATAAACTTGGACGATATGAGCCTTTCGACGGGGTTTTGTATCGGTCTCCCTGAACACACGGTAGCCATTCATTTTGCTTTGCCACGGTGGAACAATGGGGCTCCTGGAGATGTAGGAGCGGAGGTGGAGGGGTAGGTTGAAAGATGGGAGGATGGAGAAAATGTTCAAGGCAAGGAATCTACAGCTGTTTGTAGGGATTAAGATAAATGGACAAACAACTTTGCAGATCATCCCCAAAAATTGAAAGCTAGATACCTGGTGCACTAGAGTCGCTGTTTTTCACTATGCTTCATTTATTGCCAGCGCAAGTATCTACTCTCTCCTCTCCGCGTAACCTAAATGCAGCTCTTTGGCTGAAGTACGGGGTAAAAAAAACCCCTTAAGAAATGATGGAATGATCTGATTTACCTAGAAAAAGAGCGTTTATATACGTGTTCTTAGTCATCTCTCCACCACAAGTCATAGGCACAATCGTACTTCCTCGCCTCGGAAAACCTCTTTTACTCGCACTTATCCATAAACACGTTAGCTGGCAATGACATACAATACCCTGAAGTTTGCGCAGGGCCGCGGGGTACATGATAGAAACTGCTAGCGATAGGTAACTGGCCTAACGCTTTACCATCAATGAGAATAGTAATCAACGAAAGCAAGCACATTATGTCCACCTGGATAATAGCTGAGACTTTAAGGACCCGGCTCTTCCATTTCCCAAGGTGCATCAAAGTCCAGATACGGGAGTGGCTCAAGTATCAATTGAGAAGCTCGATACTAGGTAAAGCATTATTTTAAAGACGCCTGGCTCGGAGCTGAAGACTGAAGTCAAGTTCTGGCGAGACGGACTAGCAATGTGGAAATGAATATTCAAGAGAGAAGAACTAAGTTCGTGGTCCTGATGACTACACGCGAGTGTTGTAACAAGAGATCTAATATATGCTAGAAAAATAGGTATGGTTGAAGATGCGGAAGGCCTGTGCGTTCAGCGTCCTTGCGCTAACCCCAGGACAATCCGTGCCTCGGATGAAATATCAAAGTATTGGTAGACAATGACGTCAACGTCTCTGCTAGGAGGGAGTAGCGAAGTAGATTATTTACTCTACAACCTCGGTACGTTCCGAAACCCAGTTGCACTTGCTGGCTCTTCTCCGTAAAACAGTAAATCAACAACTTGCATTGCAACTCTGAACCACAATTTCAACCTTCGCACTCAAGATGTAAGCCACAATCCCTCCCCCTCTCAAAATCCATACATACCCTCAAAACTAACCCAATCCCCAGGTCTTCACTCCCAACACTTCTCGGCCTCCACTCAACCACCACCCCCGTCCCCTCCCTCGCCGCCACCTTCCTAATCAGCAACTTCATCTACGCATACGCCATCCTATCAACGCGATACATCAAGAACCGGTATAAATTCGACCACAACAGCAGTCCGAGGGAAGACGTTGCAAAGTATGGCGAGGTGAGTTGATATACATTCTGGAGCTGGAGCCATGACAATCGTGGATTTGCACAAGGCTGACGGGAAGGGGTGGAACAGGCAATGGTTAGAGAGGGGAAGCTGAGCGCGGGGCAGTTGGCGATGGTGAAGAGATGGGAGAGCGCGCATGCGAATGCGGTGGAGGGGTATACGTTTTTTGTTGCTGGTGTGGTGAGTTTCTCCCGCTTTCTTTGTTTAGAAGAGACCCAGAGTGATGCTATACGCAAAAATGCGAACGGAGCGTTCGACGAAGAAAGATGCTAATTTGGCATTTCTCCAATAGCTGCTAGGACTGCACGCAGGTGTTCCAACGCAGACCCTCAATCGTCTTATGGCCCTTTACTCTCTAGCGCGGATCGGATTCGGAATCTCGTATATCGCCATTGAGAGGGAGAGGAAAAGCTGGCTGCGGACTTTGTTTTGGTGGACGGGCAATATCAGCTGCATTACCATGATGGTGCAGGCTGGAAAGAGATTGTAGGAATCTACCTCTATAACGAAAGATGAGTTTATGATGCAGAGAAAGACGCAGAAGACATGGAAGCCGAATCATGACTGATCCTCATGAGCTCACGGCGGCAAGAATGAGTTGAAATTTGGTAGGTGAAGACTTCAACCCCGAGCCAAGCACAAGAAATTTAGTAGCAGAGCATTCCATATTTTCTGTTGCATTTCGCATCTTTGGCCCAGACTCATAGAGAATCGAGATGCGATGAAACGGTGGCGAGTTGGTGGCTGGGGCCCAAATCTAGAACTGACGGGACCCGCGGTCCTTTATATTTCTCGCTTCATCGGGTGTTCGTGCCGGCCCGGTTATTTTCTGAGCTCCTTCTCAGATTTCGGCAACCTTTCTTTCCTGAAACAATCTAAGATTCTGTGGAAATGAAAGTAACCAGGTGGGTGGCAAAGCTGTCGTCGTAAAAACCTTGTAGATGTGGTTGAAGATGGAAATGCTGCATAGGAGTTTAAGAATCCGAATTTCATGCCCCGATGATGAGTATAATCACAAACGTCACATCGCACTCTATGCACTTCTTAGGAATGTAAGTGCATCCATATTGTAATTGCAGGAAGCAACTACTAGTCTTGCTTCATCACTTTTATTTATATCTTGATTATCTTTTACATACGAAGTAAGTCCTTTTTTTCATTGCTCTACTAAGCCACAACCAGCCGTCTCCGATCATCCCTTCTTAATTCCCCAACAAACAGAGTAGGCGAACATTTCCACACGATTATTCATTCACGTGCTCCCCAACCCAACCCAACCGGCAAGCTCGCCTCGCCTGCTCCGTTCCGTTTCGTTTCAAATAAAGTATTCGCCTACCCGTCCATAAATACCATCATTCGGTAACGAGCCGGGTCCAACCGTTCCTGAATCTTGCCGCATGGGGAAAAAGTGCGAAACGGAGCTTCCCCTGCGCAGAACCCACGCCTGGGGGGAATTCAATTTGAGGAATTAGATTGTTGGGCCACGGAGAAATAGGACCGTGTCGTAGCTGTATCCGTTTTGGTTTTAATCGAGCAAGTGTAAATTGGGGAGGGGATTAGGGTCCACTACGGAGTGGGATTTGAAGTGGAAGTTTGGGTTTGTGGGAATTAATTTACTGGAGATGCGGTGAATGAATGAATGAATGAATGAATGAAGGGGTGGTTAAATAGGGATGGATTCCCAGGTGTATGTATGTTATTTCATCGCACCATACTGTAGTCTGTTCAAAGTTCTACTTCAAGAGAATAATATATTTTAATTTTTCCTTCCAGAATTCTTCAAGATGATGCTCCCAACAACCACGCTTTTGGCGCTGCTGCCGTACTTCATGCAAGTTAATTCGCAGTCGTCGGGGACTGGGACGACGACTAGATATTGGGGTATGTACATCTATCTTCCAGCTAAAACGTTCTTCATATCAGGATCTTCTCGTTCCTCGACACTAAACACCCTTTCCCCCCCCTCAGTCACACAAAACTAACTTTTCCTCCCTCCCCACAGATTGCTGCAAAGCCTCCTGCAGCTGGTCCAACAAGCTCACCCTAGCCAGCGGTTCCAACCCCGTAACATCATGCGACGCCTCCGACAACCCACTCACAGACTACGATGCCGCGTCGGGATGTAACTCGGGCACATCTTACATGTGTTCGGATCAGTCGCCATGGGCCGTGTCTGAGGACCTGGCTTATGGATTCGCGGCTACGACGATTGCGGGGGGCAGCGAGTCGAGCTGGTGTTGTGGGTGCTATGAGTTGACGTTTACGAGTGGTGCGGTGCAGGGGAAGAAGATGGTTGTGCAGGCGACGAATACGGGGGGGGATTTGGGGGCGAATCAGTTTGATATCGCTGTAGGTTGCAACGAGACATATGTGATAGTTTCGTTTGCTAATCCATCTGATAAATAGATGCCCGGTGGAGGCTTCGGCATCTTCAACGGCTGCACCGCCGAATGGGGCACCCCGAGCACAGGATGGGGACAGCAATACGGCGGCATCTCGGCGCGCAGTGACTGCGATGCCTTTCCCGACAAGCTGAAGGCGGCGTGTTACTGGCGCTTCGACTGGTTCGGCAACTCGGATAACCCGGGGGTGACGTTTGAGCAGGTGGCGTGCCCGGCTGCGCTGACGGCGAAATCGGGGTGTGTGAGGGCGAGCGATGGGATTGATGAGACGCCGACGGGGGAGGCGAGTGTGGCGACGTGGAGTTCGGGGGCCGTGGCTGCTGCTACGTCGGCGGCGGCGGTTTCGTCGGTTGCTAAGGTTGTTGTGGCTTCGAGTGCTGCTGAGGTTGTGTCTTCGTCTTCGTCTGCGGTCGAGGTTGTGTCTTCGTCTTCTTCTGCCGCTGAGGTTGTGGTAGCTTCGTCGTCTGTTGTCAAGGCTTCTTCTTGTACAAGAAAAAGTACGCCCGTTGCTGTGTCTTCCGCTGCAGCTGCGACGAGCGCTGTGCCTTCGTCTGGGGAGACCGTGGCTCAATATGGCCGATGTGGTGGAACCGGCTACACGGGATCGACTGAATGCGCTGCTGGGTTTACTTGCAAGTGGTCGAATGACTATTACTCGCAGTGCTTGTGAGATGAAACAGCAGTCCTTTGAGGTTGATTTCTCGACTTGGCGACCCTTGAAGGGTCAGGTCAAATGTATATTAATATGTATTTCTGAAGATGTAAATAAGCTTCGTAGAGTGCGGTCTTGTCCGTAGACAGAGGACTCGCAACATCTTCCCGACCTGGGAGGAGACTGTTGCTAGGTTGGCTTTTATGTATATATATTCACTTCTATAGCACTTGCAATCTAGAATTTTCAACTAGAAGTGAAACTCTGCAAGCTTTAGACTTTTATACATTGGTGTATTGCTTATTTGGGGTGTTAATTTGTATGCTGAAGCAGAATAATATTGGTTTAAATGTATCAATGCTGCTTGCAATGAGTGACTGGTCTGTTCTGTCTACTTTCCAAGTCAAAGGCCCGAACTTTTACACCCAATCAGTTATTTACTCGAACCAGAGTAGTCTTTCAAAATATGGACGCAAGGAGAAGGAATATCAACGTCTGGTTATTCAAAGAGGGATGGACCAAGAATATATCGAAGCGACACACCGACTTATAGGTTGATGTTCCGGTTCGTCCGAGCGGACTTGAAAATTCACACTCGTGCCTTTCTTCGAAGAACTAACTCGCGGGCCCAGATATGCAGGAAGTCGCCAGGACAATGGCATGTTTCTCTGGGAGCCCACGCGATTGATCAGAATATGCTATACTGCTTGCTCCTGCGCGTTATAAGTGCTTGCTTTGCAACTTTGGGGGCAGATGCTCTTGGATGTAAACAGCGTGTGTAGTGGAGAGCTCGTAGCTGAATTATAGAAGAAAGCATACAAAGTGTAGTTCGAGTGAGCTAGCCAGTCAGATTTCTTCCAAGCCTAGTTGGCTGAGCCTGCGATGTGCAACAAAAGCTAGAAAGCATAGTTATCAAGTGAATCTCACTCAAGGACAATACAATAGGTACAATACTTTCAGAAGAGAGGACTGATTTCGTAGTGCCGACTCAGTCAATCAGCCAGTCAAGCCACCAAAGCCAGTCAAAGCCACCAGAGTCAGCAGAGCTGTGCGATGTGCAACAAAAACAGGAAAATTGCCAAATAAGGACAAGAAGCTCGGATGAACCTGTCAGCATCCAGCTCAGCGCATTGTATTCACTGGAATGTACGATTTGCAACAAGGGAAGAAGGCCAGGCTACAGAGAATTAACAGCTGGCTCGGAGATACGAAGACTCGCGCAGGTGATGGAGGGTGAGATGCAGTGAGATGCAGGTACGGGAAAAGGAAGCTATTCCCTGTCGTTTTCGTGTACCATGAATAGATGCAACTTCCTCGAAGGTCTGAAAGATCTGGACAGGAGAAGATATTTTCTTGACTCGATATACTGGAAGATCGACTGCCTTCGGGGAATTGACTCGATAGATAGACAGCCTCGACTGCACTCGACTGCACTCGACTGCCCCTGAGCTGAGGGCGCAGCAGACACGACCCAATATAATTAAAAGAATTCGTATCTGCACCCACTTTCACCCCACCCCCACCAATCAGGAGCCCCCACGGATTGTTGAAACAAGGCAAGGTCTTGGTATCTCTCGGTGGAGAGCGCCGGGATCTTATCTCTGGGGATGTGATGGGATTGGGATGGGATTCAGGGGCACAGATGATAAGACATGGGAAAGAGGGAAAGAGGAGGAGGAAGAGGAAGAGGAAGAGGAAGAGGAGGAGGAGGAGGCATTGAATGTTCAACAAGGGATAGCAAGGCTTCCTATATTTTGCATGCGACTCTTGCTTCGGTCCGTCCGAGCTACCTTACATTACCTTGTACTTCCTTAGTCTAGGTTTACGGTAAATATGAAGATTTCTTCTGGCTTCATCCCTCCCTCGGCGCCAAGATGGAAAATGTTTTCTCGTGGTGACGCAAAGCAAAAGTTGGAATCTGGGCGTCGATTTAAGGTCTTGGCACGTCCACAGTCACGCAGTGTAGCGTAACGCTCCATAAAACCCCATATATCTTCCGCATTGGGCGCAAAGATCTGCTTCTGGAGCCAATGGGTGGGGATGGGGGTTATGCAGGTGCTTGAGAGGAAAGGCGCAGGGTATTTCTGGCGAGTAGGGGACTGCCAGTGACGTGCGCAAGGGAGCCAGTGTCCAGTCCACGAATACCACCCGGCGCCATTCAGCTGACGAAGCGGGTACCAGGGTCCAGGAGACATGCAGTTTAGTCTAGACGCACCAAACATCGGTCGATGCTTTTGGAGGGAGGGAGTACTCCGTAGTACAGTAGTAGCAGTTGAGATCTTGTGCATCTTAACTCCATCCATCCATCCATCCAGTATCTCCACCTCCACCAACTTCCCCTTCTCAACGTCTTTCTATGCCTTCTTTCATCTTTCATCCATCCATATAGTCACATTGTCTGTCAGTCGACGCACCACACTCGCTTTCCCTCCTCAATTCCCCATACAGCTAAGACAATAGGAAGGATACATAGGATAGCTCCGTTCCACTAGCCAGCTGTCGATCTCTGTTGTATGCCAGAGCAAACCCACACAACACATCCTACTTTATCAATTCGGTCGTTGGAGACGACCGTCTTGTCTTTACCTACCATCAAAGGACTGCTGTGCGGTCAATTTCTTTGTTCCGCCAGTGAATCCTTTTTATTCCACCCAAGCCATCAATACACGGAATAGCTCGCGAACCACAGCATCTTTCTCCTCCTTATCTCATACGCAATGGCGAGTCCTGTAAATGAAAAGGGCCAATCCTCCTTCCCGGCATTCGCTCCCAGCTACGAGGCAGAGCCGGGATACCCTCGCCGACGATCCTCAGACGAAGATGGCACTCTGCACAACGACGAGGCTGAAGAGCTCCTTTACGACGATATAGATATGGACGAGATAGACCACAACCATCTGCGTACGACCACAAGCTATATCAACGGCCCCGATCGCATTGGCCATGAGACACGGGGTCTGTCTCCATCAATGTCCGTGTCCCGGCAGAGGGAAGCGTCCCGGCGGCGAGAAGATGATCTCGCAATGCTCCGCGCCGAGCGGGTGGTATCGAATACCACAAATCAAGAGACCCTGGCCAGATCGAAATCGATTGGCCGTTCCAGATCGCGTACAGTTGTAGAGCCCATCGACGACTTCGATGTTGGAACTACACCCCTACACGAAAAGACGAGGGTCTATCAACCGCCCGCAAACCCCACTACCAACTTCTCCAAGCTATTCAAAAAGATACATAATTCCAGTTGGCTGATTCGGTACTTCTTTTATATTTCACCAGTCACCATTCTCCTACTCATTCCAATGCTACTCGGACTTCTAGTCTTTAAGCAAACTGCTGTTGGTGGGGTTAAGCTCTTTTGGTTTGGAATCTGGTTGGAAGTCGTTTGGTTGACACTATGGGCGGGAAGAGTACGTCCTCTTTTCCTTGGTGATCTGTTATTGGCGTACTGACATACAATCAGATTCTCGCCAAATGTATTCCCTACCCCATGGGTCTCGTCTCTAGTGTTTTCACCAACAACAGCAAGAAATGGAGAGATCTCGGAAAGCAGCTCGAAGTTCCAGCAACCATTTTCTTCTGGTGCCTTGCCGTCGAAATCTCTTTCCTGCCTACTATGAAAAACCATCATATAGACGGCAACAAAACTACGAAAGGTTGGGAGAAGACTGTTAATAAGATCATTATTTCCGTATTCGTCGGCGCCGTCCTGAATTTCGTCGAGAAGATCATCATCCAGCTCATTGCTATCAGCTTCCATCTCAGGACCTATGCCGACAGGATCGAGGTCAACAAGTTCCAAACATCTAGCTTGACCAAGCTATATAGTTACTCGAAAGAGAAGATTGCGATGGATGATGAAGAGTTCGAGATCGACAATACTACCGGCCAATCGTCTGGAACGAGAACGCCCATGGCATATATGAACGCGGCGCAGAAGAAAACACGTCATGTTTTCAACAAGGTTGGAGATGTCGCTGGAAGAGTTGCTGGGGACTTTACTGGGAAACAAGTCAAGGGCAGTACGCACCCAAGTCAAGTGTAAGAACGTCCTTTCATATCATCCATCACAACTAATGCTTTTTAGAGTAATCCAGCTGCTGGGCAACACGAGTGGCTCCCAGGTCTTGGCCCGTCGACTGTATCGTACCTTCGTCCACGAAGACTCCGAAACTATTTTTAGTGACGACCTGAGAGCCGCATTCGACAACGATGACGAGGCCGATGCAGCGTTCACCATGTTTGATAAGGACCTTAATGGGGATATCTCCATGGAGGAACTTGAGGCCGTCTGTGTTGAAATTGGTCGCGAACGTAAAGCCATCACTGCTTCTCTAAAGGATCTCGACTCGGTCGTCTCAAAGCTTGACGACGTATTCCTGTTCGCAGTGTTTGTAGTTACAATCATTGTCTTCGTATCTCTCATCTCAACGTCCGCGTCGGGTGTACTGACGTCGCTTGGCTCGTCTCTGCTCGCTCTGTCATGGTTATTTTCTGCCACTGCACAAGAGTTTCTCCAGTCTTGCATATTCGTCTTCGTCAAGCATCCTTTCGATGTCGGAGACCGAGTCACGATTTACGGGAACACTGGGTCTATGCTGAAAGGCGACGATTACTTTGTCAAAGAAATTTCTCTCCTGTACACCGAATTCAAGAAGATGGAGGGTCACGTTGTTCAGGCACCAAACAGCTACTTGAACACACTTTTCATCCTCAACCAACGCCGATCCGGAGGACTCGCTGAAGCTGTTCCTGTCACCATTAAATTTGGCACCACTCTGGAACAACTTGAGACGCTTCGTGCGCGCCTACTTGAGTTCGTCACGTCCGAGAACCGCGAGTACCAGAAGAATATTCTCACCGAGTTGACTACAATTTACGAAGCTCATTCTATCACTATGAACGTTGTTTTCTTCTACAAAACCAGTTGGCAAAACGAGGTTCTGCGTATGCAACGCCGCAACAAGTTCATTTGTGCTTTGATGGTTACCATGGACGAGATTGGAATGGAGGGTCCACGTATGCGTCTTGCTGGTGCTAACCCAATCTTCCCAATGCATTTGCAGGGAGCATATCCCGAGTCTGTGCCTACCAACGAAAATCCAAACCCGGGCCCAGGAGGACCAGGACCCCGTTCAGGTTCCTTGGCACGCGAACGAGAACCCGCCTTTGTCGAACGCCAACCGAGCATTGCTGGCCAACCACTCAACCATCATCCATCTATTCTTCGCAACAGAGCTGGCACCAGTACCAGTCGTCAGCGAGGAGAATCAATTTCAGCAATGGGTAAGCGTGTCGATTTCTCTCTCGGCATGTCCGCCATCTCTTCCGGTGCCGACTTTGGTGATGTATATGATGATCCAAAGCCACGTCTTCCAACTCCCAAGATTACTACTACAATGCCATCGCGACCACCAAGTAGCGATTCGAGGAACACAAGGGAGAGTGAAGACGGTTCCGCTATGACTAAGACCACCAGTCGTGACAGTGAGATGGGTAAAACAAAGAGCGGTACCAGCGGTCGCCGCAATCGATTCTTCAATCGTGGTCGAAGCAAGCTTGGCACTGCGGAAGAAGGGACCAGTCTCGATGACCTCGAATCCGGCACCAGGGATATCAGAGCGGCCGATATGCCGGACATTCCTGAAGCATCTGGGGCCAGTACTGTCAAATGGGGTCTGGAAACTGAGCAGTTGATGCAGGGAAGTGACTCGAGGGGTAGAAACAGGGGCGATACCTTCGAGTCGGTGGGGGGTACACCTATTGATCCTAGGACTGGCATTGTAAGTCCGCAGGCCATCTCGAGTGATGGTGCGCTGGAGAGAGGGGAGCGACCGCTGAGTCCGCCGAGAAGGGTGATGACAGAGCAGAGCATCAAGAAAGCGTAAATATGAGTTTGAAAGATACTCATATATAGACAGATAGATTTTGACCTTAGCGGGAGTTTTGCAGTGGAGGTCCACTTAAGATGAGATGATAGAAGGCTATTTAGCGGTATAATGGATTAGAAGGATCCACAGCGTTTACTGCATAGGATAGAGGAATAATAGTGTGCTTATCTTGACATTTGATCTACTTGTGGCATGGCAATACGGACCAAAGGTGAATTGGAGACGGTACAACTGACAGTCTGCACCGCCTTCAAAACTGGCAACTTCCCTCTACTTTAAATTCATATTTCTCCCCAATATCAAACTTCTACATCAACAACAATGTGGCTCGATTCGTTCCTCCCCGAGTATGGAGTCGGCCCTAGCTCTCAAGTCTCACCCTCAGCACCCCTGCCCCTGAATCGCGCGGACCCTGGAAGCGCACGGACTACCGGCGCGACTTCCCTCGAAACCTCCAGGACGCTTCAGTACCCTCACTCCCAGATCCCCCACAAACCTCTTCCCCGTCATCCTCGTCCTGTTCCCAATCCTCCTCGCACCAGCTCCCTTCCAGTCTCCCGCCTACCCTCCCACATCAAAGCCTCCTCCCCATGTCCTCAACCACCAGCTGACGCCTGCCAATTGTTTGTACAAGTACAAGTACAATACCAATTCAACCCCTTTACCATGGACGCAGCCGACATTCCCTCCCTCCTCTCGCGCCTCAGCAGCGATGAAGATGCCATGCGCAAAATGGCCGTGTTCAAACTGCAGAGCAGCATCAACGACCCCTCCTTCGCCGACCTCTTCATCGCCTCCAACGGCCTCACCATCCTGCGCCGCCTCATCATGAACACCGGCGGCAACACGCTCGCCTACTCCCTGCAATCGCTCACGCGCCTACTGGAAGTCGATATGGGCTGGGAGATCTTCGAGACGTCTGGCAGCGGGGAGTTGGTGGAGCGGGTCGTGGAGCTCATTGTTACGCATCCGCTGGTCAACATCCTGCGCGGCGCCATGAGCATCCTCGTTGCCATTGTGTCGCATCCGCAGAACAAAGCCGAGCCGGGCGCGTTTGGGTTCAGGGCGTTGAAGCCGGCTGTCGCGGTGTATCCGCAGTTCTTTGAGATGGTGGTTAGCCAGTTGAATAGTGCGGATCATGCGCTGTGCGCCAATGCGCTGATGCTGCTTAATGCGCTGATGCGGGATTCGATTAAAGGGGGTCCGGGGGAAGAGTGGCCAAAGTTCATTAAGCGGTTACAGGATCTGGGGGTCATTAAAGCGGTATATGTACTGATGCAGAGTTCGGCGCTGCAGGATCTTGCGCTTCCGTTGCTTGAGTTCCAGGCATTGACAAAAGTGTTGCTGAGGAAGTGGAGGGATGTCCAGGTTGATCTGGAGAAACCGGAACATAGACGGGCGTTGAAGGGATTGCATTTGGCGAGTGCACCGGAGCGGAAAGAGAATGGAATTCAGAAAGCGGAGGAGGTGGCTACTGCGAATGATAAGACGAAGGGGAGTCGGAGGCATAATCCAGAGAAATGGCGGAGATTGGGCTTTGAGACTGAGAGTCCGGCGTGGGAGTTTGACCAGACGGGCTTCTTGGGCATGATGGATCTTACGGATTTCGTTCGGAAGCATGAAGATGGATTTCAGAAGCTATTACTGGAGCAGAGTTCAAAACCAATGCATGAACGGTGTCCGATTGCAAGAGCTAGTCTAGCAGTCACTGTTATTCTGTACGAGCATTTCGAGGTCGATAAAAGCGATGTCAATGATGCGAAGAGCTATTTGGTTTTGGATGGGATGAAAAACTACGATAAAATATTCCGTCCTTTACTGTTACAATGGTCAAGACTACATACAGCTTCTTTGCACGCGTTCTTTAGGTTATGGAAGTCGACGGGGGCTGAACAGGCTGATTTCGATAAAGTGGCTGAGCTGGTCCGTATTCTGATTGAGCAAGTTGTCGGGCAAGCGTCGAGGACCGTCGACGTGCAGGAAGTGGAAGAAGAACTTGCGGATTTCGAATATGCGCGCTTGAGAGAATTGCAAATGGAGATATTGGAGTTGACGTTTGAGGATGAATGGGGTCAACATCTGCATCAAGTCCGAGACGAACTCAAACGCGAAGCTCTGCAATTCGTCAAAGAACAACGGATCCGCTCATTACTTCAAGGGGCTTGGTTCCCGCACTCGAATTCCTCCAGGGACGGGGCGTCGAGATGGAGATTTGTCAAACTATCGCACAACAGGCGCTTTCTCCATTACGCGGATTTCATGGCACAGAAAGCAGATCCGCTACTCGACGAACTGCCTGAGAAAATCGACCTGAGCACCATCTCCTCGGTAGTATCAAATGTGTCTGCGTCCAACGACTCATCGTCTTCCGGCTCATCATCGTCAACAATCACTAAACAAAACACCACGACGACGAAAATTACTATAAACTCCTTCGTCTCGTCTGAATCCAGCTCCGCGGCCGCCGGGGATAAGGAAAGAGCGATTCTTACGTTGATGCCGATAAGTCATAGTAGTGCGAGTGAATGGCTGGATGGCTTGCTTATGCTGCTTAACCAGGCGCCGATTACGGCGGAGACGAATAAGTTGGTTGCGTTGGTGGGGGAGTATGGGTTGAAGATTCGGCTGTTGAATGTTAGG